>OMKZ01009464.1:9846-47240 GCA_900302535.1 Neoniphon sammara | reverse complement strand
TATATGAGTCACATGGTACTGATCAAAGTGGATGCAAGTTACTGCAATAACATCCATGGTAGGAAATGCAATGAATTGCAAGTTTACACCATATCAAATATAACCAAAAAGTTATGAAGGGAAACAGAACTGGAAACGAATCACACAGCTCACCTAAGCACAGGTTGAAAAGGATCTCCCATAGAATTGACAGCACTGATCGATCCCTATCTCTCAGTTCCAATGGAGAGGCTTAAAATAAGCCTCTGGTTGCCTTGTCTTTCATCACCTGATTCACGGGTGTTAATTTGATGACACTGATCTAGACAGCATTGGGACAGACACAGAGACTGCTGGGAATCAAAGTGTCACTGAAGCTTTAAATTTATCCTGCTGTGTACAGGGCCAAGAGAGTGAAGCAATGTCTGTGCGTGAAATACAGTTTAAGAATCATCATGTTCATGTAAAATACACTGATGGACATTAATAACATGAACAGTCACAACTAAGTAGAATATGAGAGTAAATAGCCAGAGGAAATAGTGTGATAACTCCCATCCATCTTCTTCTCTTGCTTTGTTTTCCTCCCTCCATAGATATGCTAGATAGCACCATAAATCAGTTGCTGTGCTATTTCTAACTGATTGCATGTTAAGCCCAATCAGGCTCATATTCAAACTTCCTTCTTCACCACTGACCATTTACATTTCCTCCAACAAGGAAAATTGCGAGTGATCAGGCTGTTAAATTACCAGAATGAAAATTGCCGTCAGTGAGCAGGTGGCAACTTGGGAGAAGAGGAAAACGAAGCACAATGAAATATATCCATGTAGCATACTTGGCATGTTGGAAGGCAGAAAATCTGATTTTTTTTTTACCATTCACTTTTTAAAGCATCGAAAGTTCTCAAATCAAACTTTCCTTGAGTGTTTCACTCAAAACCAATTCAATCAGTCACACATCATGTGCTTGTCTGTTTATGGAGTTTTTAAGAGTCAAGGGAGCAGGCTGATTTCTACACCATGAGTGCATTAAACCTCAGACTGAACTCATTCAGTATGGATAATAACACACTCAGCGTACTCCTGTCCACTGCTCTGACAGTGTCAGTGGACAGGACACAACCTGAAATCAGGTCCTTGGAGCCCAGGTGAGCTGCCATAACCTCATGTCAGTGATGCTGTGGCTGGAGTAAATTAACTGACAGAGTAGTACACCATATATATCCCAAGTAAGGTCAGGCAGTAACCCTAATGAAGCCTGGCCATGCTCAGGCAGATTAATGTGCCAGCGCCCACAGCTCTCGCCACACTCCCTCCCAGAGGGGAGCATCCTCTGCCACATGCCTCCAACTGTGGTGCTTGCAAACACAATTACATGGAGAGGAGTCCAGAGTAATTGAAGCAGCTGAATTAAGGGATTGGAAGAATATCGTTTGATTTGTCTATAAATGTTCTAAGGCAACTCAACCCTCACTTTTGGTAAAATAACATTAGCATATAAGTATTCATTCAGGTAGAACTCATATGAGGTGTTGAGCTGATTTTGATGAATGAGCGTGACATTTACTCGAAGGGTAAGTAATGAAACTGAAATTCAAGAAACTTTGAATATCCCGAACCCAAAAGGTTACAACCTTTTTTTGATACTCTGGACTGTACATTATGTTGGACTGATTTCAGCGTTGGGAGCTCAGTGTTCTTATGTAGATGTGACTTACCTAAAGAACTCCATGAAGGAGAAACCGTAACCGTGTTGTTCAGCGATCCCTGCACATACAACATTGGCTGAGGCACCTATCAATGTGCCATTACCTTAACAGGAAAGAAAATATTGAAAAAGGTTAGTTGAAATGTGGAGAATGTTTCACACTCTTCAAGTTCAACTAAATCTAATAAGGTTCCTGTTTTACACATATGCTTTTATCAGACATGGTCAGTTCAGTATAACAATGATTACTATACTGGACGAGCAGAGAATGAGTGCAATAGGAGATTAGCTCAAACTATTCAGCATTTTGCCCTGCTCCTAAAAAGATCTTACAGTTGAATTTTGAGCAGATACAGTAAACATTTCAGACATGTTCTGTCACATCATTTGTAACTGTACTCATTTATTTTTAAAGGCTTTCAGCATGCTGTCAGCATTTTTAATCTTTCCAGATAACATCTCTGACAGCCGTGATACATATTTACCCTGCTGCTCGATACTGCTCACATCTCAAAAGGTGTCAGCATGTTGATGGAGTTGCGCTGTGACAATATCATATCGCTAATCGATAAGGAGCTGTCACAGTGCAGTTGATGAAACTGAAATACCATGACAACTCTATCTGTGTGTCCTTCGCACCCAAACAGAGTCATTATCTGCTTGAGGGCCTGCCAGTGGGGTGTGGTAGAGCCTGAATTAGGTAAGCTTTCAGAGCCTTGGGCTGCTTTCACAAAAAGCACAGCTTTGCCTCCCCAGGGAGAGGTACAGCTGAACAAAGTGGTACAGAGTGTGGACTTGGCCGTCACCTGAAGCAAATGATGTCTCCTTCTGGCAGAGGCCATCTATAAAGATCCACATCTTTCCAACGGGGCTTCTAAACTATAAAGAGTTTCTGATGTCTGTGAGTAACTCAGGAAAGTTCAAGTGTTTGGCTCCAAATTTAAAACAAAAAGCACATACTCTTTTTTTCTGATACTTTTTCTTTCTTCTTGCTAGCAATATTTGGAAATAAAACGAGAGGTTTAACAAGTGCTGTCACTCACCCCCAAGACACGCCCCCATGGCCAAAGCAAAGATGAGAGGCTTTACCGGCAGGTTAACGTCTGCATCCTGACTCAGGTTGATGAGAACTGGAATCTGTGAGCAGACCGAGAGAAATAGTGTGACTGAAAATGATACATTGTCCAGTATACATTCATTTTAATATGCTGGTATTGACAGGAAATCATTTTTATATGTAGTGCTTCTGCAAAATAATGAGAAAAAGAAGAAGAAGAAGAAGAAATTTGGAAACATATATGACCTGGCTGTACTTGAGAGTTGTCTAGAATATGATAGGTGTTTTCAAACTTTCCTATATTGGCGACCCACATATATACATATATATGGGGACCCCATCTGTGAAAGATGGGTTTGGCGTGCAGCACACAGTGGGTGCTGAGCCAGACGTGATCCCAGCATCCAACAGTTTGTATTCTAGCATGTTTTGAGAATTTTACATTTGTCTGAGGACAGAATTTATTACTGTCCGAGGTGTGATGACAATAATCCATCTGACAGCCCTGTGTGTTTATGGGCTCTTTGGGTTTTTACAGGCAAAATGTGATGATTTAATGAGATTCTTTGTGTTCTCTGCTGAATATGAATCTCCAAATTAAATATGAAGCTTTGCATGCACAGTAGAGTACTTTCATTGTTGTGTGGACTGTTTTGGCCGCTGTAGTCAGAACCCAGGAACCTGCGTACTTTTATTCTTTCTGTTTTCAGTGATTATCAGGACACTATTGATGCTTTCTTGTCAATTGTCCATTGAATTGAAAATGGCTGCTGATTGTTTTAAAATCCTCAGTTTAGGTATAACAACACTGGGATGGATCTGAAGAGACAGGAGAACAAGCAGAGGAAAAGACATCTGCAAGCTCACCAAGATCTGTCGATACACTGGCAAAAGGAGGGTAAGATTTGCTCATGAATCCTGTGGTTTAATTCTCCACTCATATCAGAGTCTTTTTTATTATCTACTGTCACAGCAAGCAATATCTTATTCTGTCAGTGTGATAACATCTTTTCCTCTGCTTGCTGTCATTTTAATTGAGCACACTGGTGCCCTGCCTGAAACATTGATTTGTCTAATTTTCAGTGAGACAGAAAACTGACAACAAAAGTAGATAGGAGACTGTGGTCAGATATTTATATTAGAAATAAATGTAAAAAATATGTGCCCACTCCATCCAAAGTAGCAGCATCATTATTGTCTTTGTGTTATTGTGCGCCAGAACTCTGACATGACGATTGCAGCTAAAGGCAAAGCCCAGTGATCCTCCATTTCAGTGATGACTATGTCAAAACCACTTGCCTGGCATGTAGGCTAGTCGCTATTTCATCCCTGCTTTGCTATCAAAAGACACAATGTTTTACTTTCATGCTGTTAACAAAGTCAAAGTAGTTAGCTGGCAAGAATGGCAAGCCAGTCTTCCATCATTAGCATGCTGGTGGTGCCTGTGTGGGGCCAAGAGAGACCACAGTGGAAAAAATGTGGAGAACTCAAACCACCACTGAGATAATTATATCTTAGAGCCATAAAAAAGTTCAAGGCTATCCAAATGTGGAAAGGAACTGCTCTTCAAAAAGTGAAGTTAGTTAAAAATAAACATCTTTGCATGCTTTAAAGGTCAAATATCAAGACTAGGATTTATTTATCATCTCTAAAAAAATTATACCTATATATGGGATCAAATGATATAGAGCCCACAGCACAGTCCATTTCTGTAGCAGCAATACTTTTGTCTAGACGGGCAGTCAACTCTGAAGTTATTTTCTCAGTGTCACTTCTCATGCATTCTCCTCTTTGACTTTGGAAGGCAATAAATTCAAAATGCCTTTTCAGTTGAGAGAGAAACTGAGAGAAAGTAAAACCTTATTTTCCATCAGCAAGCCTTCCTCTTCAGCAATCAATTTATATGCATATGCAAAAGAGGTAGGGGTGTGGGAGGGCTTTAATTATTCTACCAGTTATTGAGTTTTTTTTTTTTTTTTTTTGTCCATCTTCAGTAGCATGCAATGATTTTCTCCATACTACTCGCAACTTTGGTTCAATCACCTCAGCAGAGATTATGCATTAAATATTATATTTTGCATAGTTCCAAACGGCTTTGTAATGCACCTTAAAATGCTCCAGAGATTTAATTTTTCATTTGTATGTATTCTACATTTCTGACAGTCTTTCCAAATATTTGCTTGAACATTGATTCAGAAAACACAGCGCAGTCTAGCGCTCAAAGTGCTCCATGCAGGTTATGTCCTTAAATATGAGTTTTGCATTTCAGTTTAAGCAATGAATAATTGTGAAGCCAAACCCAAGTCAAACCCAACTGCTAGCAGGTCCACTTTCTTTGTATGCAAACTGAAATCACTATAATTCAAATTATCAGCGACCTTATTTAGCAATATTAAATCACAATACACAAACACGTGTTTATGTGAGCAGATTAAATGAGCATATTATTGCCTTATATTCAATTTTCTAGCTGTAAGACATTAAAATCTTTCTAAAACTTTCTAAAACCTCTTTTGAATCCTTAAAGCATCATTTATCTCACCATCTGCAGCTTATGACAAGTGCTCAGACTTCACTTCATGTAGCCTAAATTTAATTTAATTGCGTTAGAGTGTATGTGCGAATTTGTGCTATCACAGGTTCACAAGAATATACTGGAGTGTGAACGCTGCAGCCTCTTACCATGGTGGCAGTGAAGGGAATGTTGTCAATAAGAGAAGAAGCCAGAGCGGAGACCCACATCACCAAGATAATGGCTATGGCCAAGCGCTGGTCTTCCGGCACTGCCTGAGAGAGGAGATAATAAGAGTAACACATAATTGCTGCTTTTATTGCCACTTGGATACACACACCCACCTTGCCCGGTGACAGCTTTAAATCAAACAGGCCAATTAAGTTTGTGCTTCGGCCCTGACCCCCCTCGTCACAGGAAAGAGGCTGAGAGAAGGAAGCTGTTTGAATGTGTGACATGGCCACAGGTGGGCCCATCTCTCAGTCTCATCTGCCGTGACCAATTCTTCCCGTGTGCCAAGCAGGATGTTGTTAGAGCCTCTTTGTTTTCAGGAGATCAGCAAACAATATGGGCAGCTATCTACCTCCCTTTTCCCCCCCCTTTCTTCTAGCTGCCTCTGTGACGGAGAAGCCAGTCGCACCAGCATGTCGTCCATTGTTCACAGCCCTCCATGTTTTGGGATGCTCAGCAGGTTACACACCAGAATGGCAGACCACCTGTCATCCGTGATTATTAAAGGTATCGAGGCCTGTGGTCTAAACACAAGCTGACATATCAATCACGGGGTGCAATTCTCCACTAAGAGATGCCTCGCCCGCATGAATCCACACAGCCAAGAAAATGGGCAAGAAACACTACACTGAATGAAAATTACCTCAGATCTGATCGACCATTGACATAAATCATGTAAATACAATTATTGACTTCGGAACTTTTCAGGACAATGGATCATTAAATATGAAATGTGATATCTTATCACTGGTGCCCAATTATCAGTTATGCCAGTTGTGTTATGCCTGAGAAATGACTGTTAATGCTGACAATCAAAGAATTAAAAACTCACTTTTATAAGCAGCGCTGTCTGTTCTCCAATATAGTCGATGAGCTGCAGCTGGGCTAAAGCCTATGAAAAATGAAAAGGAGAATATTGATATGAATTAATTTTGAGGAGGAATAGTTATAGGTGGGATTAAATCAAGAGAGCAAATGTCGTTTGGCCTCAGCTTTTTCAAGTTTCACATATTCAGCAAAGACTTAAGTTAGGGCCAGTACTGAGCCCCTCTCTAGACACACAAAGGCTCAGAGAAGGGAGACAACAAACGGTTTGCAAAACAGCCATTCTGCCCTCCTTTCATCCTTTCAGTGGGAGGCTCATGGGTGAGGAAACAGCAGATAATTTACAAACTCGAAGCTCCCCGACTCCGATTATGTCACTGTCCATTGTGCTGTCGATGGATCTAAGCACAGGTCTTATTTTCCTTTCTTATCTCGTGAAGGTGCTTGTCAGAGGCAGGCCTGGCTAAAATTATATTTATATATCCCAGGACAGAAATGACTGTGAGTTCAGTTTCCGGGCACTAACATGGACAGTAGTGGTGAAAAATATGCCAAGGGATTTCAGCTAACAGAGCCTCTCAAAGGTGCCATAATTTATATAGTTTACTGTTACACTGTGTATATGTGTGTATTTTACTATTATACAATTATAATGCCCACAATGTGACTTCTACTTCCTGGGTTATGTAAATGAAAATGGTTTAACTCAGTCTGGTGCTATGAGTGTTGGCCTTATGCCAGCTTCAATTTAAGTCTGGTTTTCAGAAAAGAAAAGAAAGAAAAGGGAAAAGAGGGAAAGAAAAGGAAGACAGTTACATCATTTGTCACCAAAAATCGCAAATTTGAGGTTCATGTTAGGTTATTTTTCAAACTACAGAAAATGTTTACGTTCTCTCATTCAATTTTATCTGGAACAAGAACTTCATTCTCACTATGATGAACCTGATGAGCCTCAGTGCAACAGAAGGAGGTGATCTTACTGTGATAGGAGTTTATTTCTGATGCTTAAAACATTGACAAAAAGAGATGAATTAAGTCTTTCAGCAGTAACGCAATTTGTCACTTACTTCATATTATCAGCTATTCATTATCTTAGGCTGTCATGGGGAGCAAAATTACAAGCAGCTGCCCTGAGTTCTACAGTATGAGGATCTCTATGGAGCCGGTGGCTGTTTTTGAAAAAATAATCTGTATCAGCTGTATTCAATGCACATATCATCTGGGTGAGTGGCTGGGCCAGACGACGTGGTAAATACCTCCATCAAAACAAACAGGCCAGCAAAGAACAGTAATGTGGCCCACTCCACTCGGTGCAGGATGATCTCAAAGTCCTGAATGTCAGCCAGAACCAGGAGCCACAGCGCTCCCAGGATGGCAATCCAACCTGAAAGAAAGAACAGGGAACAGCACAGTCTGACCATCGATAGCCAGGAAACAAGCTCGCTAACATAGACACTGAGCACATGTGCCCATTTTTCCCAGCTTGAAAAGAAAGTAGATAAAAACAAAAAAAGAAATAAAGCTGACAACACAGGGTGATACTGAGGAGACTTTTAAATAATTGATACATGTTAATTAATTCAGTAAAATTGAGTTCCATCTGTCCTCTTTTCACTTAAATTTCTCTTCAGTCTCTCAAATAACACAGCAACCTTTTCTAAATGTCACAGATGGTACCGACGCGTCTTTGTGCATCTGGTTCCTGCTGCTATCCTACTAATACTCAGTGATAAGATACTGTGGTCAATCACCATGACTTCACACATGTCCTTCCAATGAGCAAGGTGTCTTTACTGCGCCATGTGAGTCAATGGTTTCAAAATGTTGAAACATGGCTGTGCTCAAGGTACAAATGTGGCGGGTAGGAGCCAAGCAAATGAGAGAAAATCAACATATGAGATTCGACTTGGTGCAGATATGATGGCATCTAGGTTCTGAACATCTGAATAAAAAAAAAAACTGTTTGGTTGGATACTGAGCATCTATGCAGGAGATGTACAAAGAAATAAAGAAACAGGCTCACACTGTCGGACTTGTTTTCACTTTCTCTCAAAATGCTCAAAGCATGCATGCACAGTAATTGAATAAAGAGATCATAGTGCAAAAAGATACTTTTTAGTATATTGGATGAAGCACCCATTACCACAGCATTGCCATTTTAACACATTCTAGGCTAGACGATGAGAGTTGGCACAGGCTTGCCAATACCTACAATTAGAGACCATTTTCAAAAGAGGGAAGAGCGTGCATCCACTTGGAGAAAATTTGATTAAACAGGTGAGCATTAGTAATTGCCTTGGCCAAGGACCTTGGGGAAATAATTTCACAACTGATGGGAATTAGTGAAGAAAGAAGAGTGAGGGAAGGACGGGAAAAAGATGGTGATAGAGGGAAGGTGGGAGATTGAGACAGAATGAAAGGAAGACTGAGTGACAGAGATAGATGAGACATTCTGCAGCTTTGCAGCATGTTTACATGCTCAAAACCGGGTGGGTTTTTCTTCTCAGTCTCAGAGTTCTGTGATCTTGGCTGGAAATTGGTGTTTTTATCTTGGCAATTTGTTCTCCCATATTGACTCTACTCTGAAAAAAGAACAAAGTCTATCTGATTTTGTCCAACAAAAGGGCCCAAACTGGGCAGGGTGTCAGAGCAGGACTGTCCAAAGTACTAATGTAGATTCTTCAAATGTGGTAGTCATGTGCATTAGTGATCTGCTGAATTGAGAGTTCATCACATCCATGCATCCATGTGTCAATACAGAAGAACAAGTACTCTTTACATCATCATTGGAATCAAAATGTAATATTTCTGCATTATGGATAGTGTCTGTTGAGGGTTTCTATTCCTGCAGAAAAGGCCAGTTTCTAATGGTGAGACTATAGCTCCTGTGACTTTATATTCAGGAACTCTTGTACTTAGATTTATTGTACATAGTCATTGCACTGTTTCCAGCTCCTTGTGGTGATGAATTATGAAAATGTAAGAATATGTTAATGGAAATAAATTCCCAGTTGATATATTTCTAACAAAGGTTTGAATATCTAGTATCTAACTATATATTTTATGTTCAGTCATTGCCACAGGAGACCTATAGATGCTTTTATTGTGAGCAAACAAATTCAACAGTGAACTTCATTCAGATAAGTAAGGACAAAAAATAGGAGGAAACTCTTGATTTCCTCCCTGCGCTGATATTCCCTGAGGCTGCCACCTAAGCAGGGAGAGGGGCAAGCAGCAGACAGCAAACTTAAAGAGCTTTCCAATTAAAAAGAGCTTTTAGGCAAGTCTGAGCAGGTTGTGACAGACTCATTTATCAAACAGTGTTCTGAGACAGGAAAGATGTCGCATCACAGTTGTTTATATAAAGCCCATGTGTTTATCTTTAAGGCGTACTAATACACAAAGTAATGTAGCTCAACACATGGCTGAGGCCAAATGTCAGATATTTGAGCTCTGCCAAGAATCTTATCTTGAGTGCACTTAAAGGCCTTACTTATAGACAAGAGGCTGTTATGCTTTTTACTTTTCAAGTTTCAGTTATCCCTTTGCCTTGCTCAAAATTTTGACTTGAACGAGGAAATCTAAATCACAGATCTATGAGCATGATCAAGTCTCTATCAAAGCCGAGCCCTGAATCTAATCTGTGGTGCACTAAAGAGTGAAGAGTTCCAATGATAATAAATGACAGAGTGGATTTGTAAAATCAAAGGTTTGTTTACACTTTGCTAAATTCAATCAGCTTTATTTTACAGTAAATGCCAACAGTGCTGAACAATAAAACGCGCATAACAGCATTAAAAATCCTGGGCACTCTCCAGTGCCCACAAAGTCAATTATCTACCTGCGTCATCAGTTTTTGCTGCGCTGATGTTTTTGCAGCGCAGATCACAACACTCTGTACTTTATGTATGGCCTCCTGCTGACTTGTTGGTATTATTATGCTGCACATTTGCACACGGTGTACAGAGCTGTAAATTCACATACCTGCTACTTTCACACATCGCTCTATTTATATTTTCATAATGGTTCCACTATTTCATAGTGTATGTAGAGCAAAAATGTTTAGACATACTTTAATATTTACTCAGAGTATGTACTGTAATGATACGTATAAAGATGACACATATTTCAAATTCACTATGCAGTGAAGCCTGTTGGCAATATCTGTAAGTAAAACTCTAATCTCTCTAAGATCATAAAGTTGTGAGTCAGTAATCCCTTTCTGTGCCGTACTTCAGTAAAGTTTCACTTGTGTTGAACCTACATAATTACAGACACATAAATATCAGAGTTATCAAATGACTAGGCAATAACCAGATTGAAATTAAAACATACCGTGTGAACCTAATGAAAAATTAATGAGGCTAAATTTCTAAAACGTCTTCTCTGAATGAACAGATCGGGCCTGTTGCAGCAGTCTAACCCTGCCTGTGACCTGAATGCATTAATGAGAGCAATGTTTGGACAGACCCCTATCCCTCCACAGGGACAGACAACATGGTGCTGCAGGTCATTTCCATTTGATAAATGTCACCAAGAGGTAAACTGAGCAGCTCCTGTAATTAACTGAGCATGTTTGGTGACGGAGCGGCCTCTGCAGCCAGAGGAGAAATGAGACGGTGTGTATGAAAACAGCCATCTTCATTTGGAGACGGTGTTACTGTTAATGGGATGCTGTTAAGGTCATCCACCATCCAGACAAGCACATCAGAGACAATCGCAGTCAGAAACATCAGATAGACAAACAAGATGTAACCCTCACCCAAGGCCAAATGTCCAGATTTGCTGACATACCCAAAAAAAAAAAGGGATGCTACACAGATCTGGTACAGACTCCATCCTGAGGGACGTATCAGATCAACTGGGAGGCGATATCAGTAAAAAAACAATGTCCTTTATAACAACAGATTATCTCCATTTTCTGCAGAGCAAATGTTAGTTATTTGGTTGTCATTGCACTACTTAGTGTTGTTAAAGCTGGATTTTTCTCACTGCAGAACTTCATTACTTTTCTAAGATATGGTACAATATAATAAGACATTCTCTTTGATTAATACACAGAAAGCCTCAAATTTGCACCTTTCTTTCACCTGTTCATTCATTCATGGCTATTTCAGCTTAACAGAAGAATATTCATCAACACAGTTCTGTAATTACGGTATGTGAATAAATGTTGATGGGTCCAGCACAGTATCTATGTAATTTGTTGGGTGTATGTGATTGTCAGCCTGTTATTTGGGTTCATTTTAAATGCACGGGCAGAGGAAGTTGTGTTAATAATTGCACGACAGAACCTGTAACTACCCAGAGGGACCTGTAAGAACAATGCGGTGATTCTTATTCATTAAAGTTTTCCTGCTCTAATGAGATACTGCTGTGCTTACCGAGATCAAGATGAATGCTGGGAATGAAGGAGTTGAGAAAAAACGTGAAGATCACCACACCGAGGACCGATGTACACTTTACCAAGAGGACTTTGTCGGTTATTCTGTGCTGTGGAGGAGAAAAAATACATTTAATCTTATGAATGGGAAAAATATTATTAGATCATACAACTGACTGCTTGCCTAAAGTGAACTGTCAGAGTCTGAACCAACTTCATTATTAAGATAAGATCAGTGCATAATTGGCACAGTGGGTGGGGGATACATCTGTTAGAGGTGAGGTATGCAAACTATTCCCATTTACACTACCTTTTTTTGCAGTTCCTGAATGTTTTGCTCCCAGTTCTTATCTTCTTGAGAAATTTGCCTGTCAAAGTATAAGTAGAAGAGTATCATTTCAATTTCATATTGTCTGAAATTTCATTAAAATAAAAATACAATAATTACATGTTAACAAATATATATGCTTAAGGAAATCAGTCTCACTCAACACTGATGAGTTTCCCTTAGACACTACCTTCAGGATCACTCCAAACATCATATACAGTATCATGGTGAATATTAAATGCTGTGTCTCATTTCACACAACATGCACCTCTAAAATGCTCTTCATCATATAACAGAGCCACCCAGAAAATGGGCTCCTGTGAAAGGGTTCTGACAGATAATGTAGCTGCACGTTTTCATTCTTTTTTATTACCTTTGGAAGGTTTTCATCATCTTGCGGAGGAGACTCTCCAGGTTGAGGACTTTTTGCATTAGGAGGCATTTCACAGCTGTCTCCTCTCGGCTGGCAGGGTTAATGCGCTGGGCTGTCTGCCTCCAAACTAGGATCTCATGTTTGAGCTCTGGAGGAGCAGGAGACAGACCAGCAGGGAAAGCCATATGTTTAGTGCATTACTAACGAACAAAGGAAGCAATACATGGACAAAGCTCTGTTTTGTAGTATGTTGTGGGTTTATTAATAATAGCCCCAAAAGCTAAAGACAACTCAGAGATATTAAGTCATTTTTAAGTCAATATGCTGAGCTCTAACTGAGAGACTAATGCAGCCAGGCAGTGGGGCATATTGACCAGCTCTGAAGCAGCCAACGCTGAAGCAGAGATACAGCGGGATCAAGCTGGACACATGCGTGGATATCAGTGGGTGCCATTCATTGTCAGGAGGGTTGCTAGGTGACCTTAATAGGATCTAATTGGCACAGGAAAAAACATTCCTGTAAGCAAATCTACACAATTACCAATCATAGCAGGGGCTGTGAGCTAAATTAGCTGAATGCTCTCCTAGCCAGGACGACCACAGATTGGTGAGAGAAGCGGAAACTCCACAGGGTAAGGTTTATAGATGTGCTATCAGTTTTGCACTACAAGGTCAGCGCATTATTTGACAATGCAGCTGCAAAGAGTTGTCCTTCTTCCCTTAAATGAGAGGGTTAAGGTGATGACTCGGGAGTGGGGATTCCTCTCCGTGGTTGTGATCACTTGCTGAGATTCTTTCAGAGGGAGATAAAGGTGGTGGCATGAGCAAACACTGACAATAGGTGACATCTGTGCCGACTCATTTTGTAAAAATATCTCTGGTTTATTAGTTTGCCTATTATCTACAAACTTGATGTCTCACATGCAAAGACTTTGCATGTAGGACACAGTTTTAACTTTACAGACTGTGTGACATTTTTGCCTATTATAAATATAATCCCACACCTGGAAGGCATATTGAGTCTTTCAGGGATGGTATAATTAATGTTTTTTGTCTTCCTTTAATGAATAAGGAGTCAGGTAAAAGAGCTGTTGAGATGAGTTAGACTGTTCATATCATGCTTACTATAAACTTACTATATACTTATTAAAACCTACTAAAAACAGCAAGTACTGAGCAAGACACAAGTAGAAGCTTCTGGACTGTCGAAACAATGTCTTGTGCTGCTCTCAGACTACTGTCCAGATGAGTTTTTCATTGCCATCATGTGAAAGCCAACAGCTGAGCATATCAGAGCAGAAGGAGAAAGTTAAGGGGCTTTCTGGGAAGAGCCATGTGGCGTCTGGGACTGTGGGTGAGTCATCGACTCCCAAGGGAACGAAGCTGGAGAAGAGGTGAAGGGTGAAAGGGATCCACCGCACAAACTGATGCTGGACTTAGCCTATAAGCCATTAGTAACAAGGTTATCACGTTTTCACAATGACTAAACTAGGTTTACAAAAACAGCAGAATAGGTTGAACTGAAAAAATAGAAAGCGCATGAAAAAAAATTGCATCTCTTTTGCATCAGATGCATTCCGCTTGGCTATGACCATACAAATGAACTGAAATTAAATTGAAATGGAACATCTGATGACTTCAAACTAAACTAAAAACTAACCAAAATACTTACACCTAGCCAAAACGGGATAAAAAAAATGAAATCTTTCTTGAACATATGGCTAGATAAAAGTGCAAATCATTGAGTTACTCTATGGTGCCATTAGTACTTGACTTTCTTTGTATCACCGAAAGCACAACGTCTATTATGAGCTTCACTGGACTCTCTGAATATGGATGTTTTCATTATGGATGAACCCAATGGGACAGAAATCATTTCAAAATCCAATATTTTTATAAATGTATATTTAAAACCTGGTGGTTTTCCTAATACATGGTGAGCACCGAAAGACCATCTTCCCCAGTATCTACCAGCACACCATCATACAATAATGTTATATTACAGGGTCACCTCATGAAGATAATGTGAGTGGAATATTGTGGAAATCACCTGAGACGGAGGCCGGAAAGCCTGCAAATCAGAGTGCACTATACATCATATGGAGGAGTTAGAGAGCTGAAGGCGTAATGCACAGTTAATTACATTTGCCTGAGGTCACTGCATCCACGAAGATGATGAGTAGCTGCAGATGCTTTTTATAGAGGGTTAATAAACTCTATAATGATAGAAAACCTTGATAGCAGACACTAGATTGTGCCGAATCACCTCACAAAATTACCTTACACAGAAAAACCTGGCAACAGAAAGAGTGATAAAGAGCGAAAGATAAGAGAACAAGATAATCACCCTACTCTATAAGGTCTGAATCATTAGGATTTAAAATATCCTAACTTAACTGCATCTGATTTGTCATATAAGTCTATTAACAATCCTATTAAAAATCTAACCAAAAATATGAAAAAGTTTCCCTGGATTGTTACAGGATTTTGGATGCCCAAAATACTTCATACTTTAAAGTACTATTTCAAAATTAGAAATACAGGTCATAATACTGGTAGTATTGGTAGTAAAGGAACAGCAGCAGAGTACTGTGTGGGCAAATGGGACTTTGAGTTGATACCATAATTGGCTGGGGTTTGTGAAACTGGCTTCTTCAGTTTACAATGTGCATTCATGACATCGCACTGCCACTCACCCACAATTTCAATGGACTCTTTGTTGTATAGTTTTTTATTCCAGTAGAGCATCCGCAGGAAAGGAAATGAGGTCAAGAGGACAAGACATATTCCAAGGAACATGTACCCGGTGAAACCTGCAAAATCGATCCCCTGCAAGACACAGAAGACAGTTCTTCAAAATAATAATTACACTTGCAAAAATTATTTTTAAATATAGTCATTTGTGTATAGACTTGGACAGATTGTGAGACAAAACAGGTTTTCATGAATTAACAAGCACAGCTGATTTGTGTAGTATGACAATAACTAAAAGTGAAACAAGGCACTAATGGAAAAGCATCTAGTTTGAGACGTCTGAACTGATCATTGTCTGAGCAGTAGAACAACTTATTTTTATGACTCAGCCATTTTGTATATATTGCTGTGAACTAATGGAATCATGAAACTTCTAACATGTAATTCAAATAATCACTCCTGTTTAAGTTAATAGTAGGAGTTAAGTGGTGCACTGTAGGTGGTAAAAGTTTAGATTTATAAGTGTCTTGCGGAAATGGCATGAATATATCAGGAATTTCATCATTTAGCTCAACAGGGTGATGATGACTGCGTCCTTAGGGTTTTTTTTTGTTTTGTTTTGTTTTTTTTTAGCAGCTTCACCAGGCTCCAGTTCGGCATGGCTCACATCTTACTCCCTCCATGCTCCTGGCTGAGATCAGAACACAAACCCTTACACACAACACCATCCCATCAGCAGGATGACTGAAAATGTACATGTGTCCTTGTATAATACCATTTACCCAATGTGCCAGCTGTAAATAAATAAAACCTCTAAGGTACATAGTATAATGACTTTGTGCTGCGAGTGACACACACTCTCATTGCACAGTATGAAGAAGTAAGCTAAATGCATTAGTAAAACTGGATAACAGTGACCTCTACAGGACAGGAATTTCAAGTTGCAACAAACATCTAATATAAGCAGGGAGGAGGGATGATGAAATGAAATATACGAATAACAAGCTCTACTATCAAGATGTGGCAAAGAAAAAAACCTGAGTTTAAAGTTTGACGTAAGACACACAAACACAAAGAGGAGCTGAATAATGTTCCTCTGTTGACATCAAGTACATCCTCTTCCCTTTTATTCTTGTTCAGGTTGAATTTGAAGAATAAACCCTGACACCATCACTGCTTCACTCAATTATGTTGTAGATTCAGTTCAGAGGCTCCCTGGGATTCCACATCACACAGCCTAATTTCATCATCAAATAAACTCAACGCCTCACTCATACAGCATAACTCTCAGAGCACTGCTCTAATGGTGCCTCCACAAAGGCATGTTTCAGTCTGCTGTGACCCTCAGGGCAGCCTTGTTGGACTGACGCCAGCTGCTCATGCACACTTGGTATGAATCCGCTCGCTCCATTTTTGTGTAAGGCTGATGTTTAATTCTGGCAAACAAAACGCCAAACCGAAACACTTATCTAAATTATATCTATGTCAGTTCAACAGGTCTGTTTAACATATTTCCGGTTGCCCCTCCAGTGTATTTTCATTATTTAATTTGTTTAAGGGTGACATTCAGTTCTGGTGAACAAGACAGCAAACCTAAAAAGTACAGAATCTAAAAAATATCTATTTGCTTCCTGCTGTAATGTAATTCTGTTTGCGGCTTCAGACTGTGACCCTGGTGTGTCCACACTTCAGAGCCACTGGGCAGCGACACTTCTGATTGGTTGGAGGACATCCATTTGGCAGAGACAGCCACCGGAGTCGCTTAATGAAATGATACTGAAAGGAGGTAGAGGCTTTTTATGCCGCCTGCTACCTTGCTGTGTAACAAATCAAATACAAGGACACTCTGACGAGGGGCAGAATCACCTAAACACACACTTCACAGCTGTGCCACTCGTTCTATCTCTGGATTTCCCTCTCAAATCCTCTTGACACAAGCAAGCAAACAAACAAACAGGCAAACACAACCATGCATACACACACAAGCTGTCCTTATCAGAGGCCGGACATGACTGAATGAGCGCACTCCTGTGTCCCTGCTGTTCCGTCATCTGGGAAGCTGAGCCAAGACAAACTGGACAGCGGTCTGTTGGGTGACTGGTGTTGTGGGAGCTATGATGGAGGAGCCCACATACTGTTGCACCCACACAGAAGCTGAAATGTCACACATAGCGCACAGATGCCACATCAAGCAGTTGGGAAAATGTCATGTCTTTTAGTGATGTAGCATTATGCCTCGACGATCATAAGTAGAGTGAAGGTTATGAGAAGAGCCTAAATATGATTGCCCTTTGGAAGACTGCTCTGATTAACTCAGCAAAATGCTCTCACTCCTGTACTGCCATCATTTATTGTCACGCGCTGTAATACAGTCATTCAAGAGGATGGCTTGCTTCTAATGGGTTTCCATAGTATCATGGGGTGATGGAGGATAACTTAATTAGATGCAAGTAAATATAACCTGTATCATTCTCCCCATTTTAGACCCAACCTACTGCCAATTACACTTAGAAATACCGAGGAAGTGCTCTGCCACTATCATTTGATCTAAGTTTGAAGTTGCGGGGATGGCACAGCGGTGGGGCTTGCTGTTGGCTTATATCACTTATATCAGCCCGGTGGCACAAAGTTCTACATTATCACAAAGGTCTCAGCCCACGATCAAGGGACTTTTAGATTTTTCACACCACAATAAAAGAGCTGGAGGTGTGCCGCGGCTTGCACAATTTAACACACCATTGCATCAGGACCGACGTCTCATGTCTCCTTCACGAGTTTAATCACAGAGACAGCGGAGGATCGCTGGCATGTCAGTCATACAGGACTAGCAGCGCCACCTCAATATGAGATCATGTCAAAGTGCAAGTGGAGATGTTGCAGGAAGTAAAAATGTTAGGAAGAGGTTACTAAATGTGGGCAAGACTAAATGGGAATTCTCAATGGTGTTATACTGCCTATAATTACTGTATAAAGCACAGTTTACAGGCTACAGCACTATGAGATATAGGTTATAGTAAATATATTGCAGTGGTAATATTCTAAATGAGGAGGTACACATTACATGTCAAATCCTGATAAAATTGTGAAAGTAAGAAGACTGCTAAAGCTACAGCATGTAATGCATTGGACAGGTTCTTTGAAATAGGGTGGGGGCACTGTTTCCAGTGTTTTGACAACTTTAATTCCCATGATTTATGATGGCAGCGACAAAAGTATAATAAATCTAAATTGGTCTCGCAACACTGCCGTTACGTCTCCATTCATCACCTGTACATCAACGTAAATATGGGCCACGGGTGTGTAAACACCCGGATACACTGTGCTGAACAGAGATAACACATGTACAACCCAGCACACGGTGCACACCCATAACATGCATGCAAAGCTCTGCACAGTCTATGTAAGTGGATGACTGCACTGTAATGTTAAATGTCATAGGTTATATGGGGAAGATGAAGGCTTACGTTTCTCTCAGAAAGATTTATATGTGTATCTGCACCACACATGCCATTGTCAATAAACTCTCACCTTCAAGATGTACATGCAACTACTAAAACAATCAAGAGAAACTGCCCATACTTCCCCAGCAGGAAACAAAACAAAAACCTTGACCTGTTGAAGAGCTTCTCCATAGCTAAAATCCAGTTCATCCACTGATAGGGTGTGATTTACAATACTACTGGATCTGTGCCCAAACTAATGTTCTAATAAAACAAACATAACCTCCAGCACAGAGAGAAAACCATGAACCAGACAGAATATAACCTCCACGCTGAAAGATTTGAGAACATCTCCAACTGTCACCACACTTAAAGGACAACTCCACTCAAATTCAACCTGTGCCTCTTCATCCAGTACTTTCCAACGATAGCAATTGGTTGTGAGCACAGTGTAATCAAACGTCGACCATCTGCGGTTCACATCCTCCGTAAATGATCACTAGATCACCAAAAACATGTTTTCAAATCTGGCTTGCTTGTTATACAAAGCTGAGTGTCTGTATTTAAAAGGCTCATTAACATGGCTGTCTGGCATCGCTTTTGCAGAAGAAGTGCAGCCTCCATGGTATCAGACAAGAAACTTTGTGTCATCAGTGCTACATATTTTAATACGTTTTTAGTGATTGTTTTGACACTTGCCCCATAGGAATACACTGTAGACTACGAAGGAAGCAAATGACAGATTGATGACACTTTTCACTACACTTTGGTCATAACCAATCGGTTGGGAAATAAGGGAAAATGAGAAACAGGTTGAGCAGAATTGCCTTTTAAGTTGATTTCTTACATTAAATTCCGATTCCATCAAGTCAGTAAACTAATTAAGAGTTCATGTGGAAACAACCTTAGATCTCTGCAGCCAAACATCAACTAAGAACTTCTTAGTTGATCCTGTCATGGTGCTACACCCAATGTTGAGGAAAACTCTCAGTCTTAAGCTCTTTTAAATAATGTTATAATGCACCAGCACTACATTGCTAATTGTCCTTCCTGGGATTTTTACTTAGGCTTAGGGATCTGTATGTTTTCATGGTTTTTTTTGTTTGCTGGTCTGTGGCAGGCTGCTGCAGTCTGTGGCACAGAAGTTGTTTGGTATAATTACTGTCTGCCCCATCTCGACATGTGTATTTTCAATGTAACTGAAGGGCTGCACTTTTCAGAATTAACGAAAGGCTTTGTCATTACATGAGTTTGTTTATCGCTACAAACATATGGATAGAGCAGAAGGTGCTTAGCAGTCATGCTGCCGGCACTAGTCACATTATGAAATACACAGGTTAGGGTCAAAATAGAGAGAACACTGTCATAAAGTGTTTCCAGTCGGTGATGGTGGCTCTGTGATAACGTGCATTACTTTTTTCTACTATAGATGCCCTTTGCCTCTTTGAGGGCAAGGTCAGTGCTAATCGCTACTAACACAACAATCTTGAGTGTTCATCTTGGTCATTCATCTTTATGATTGTAGTGGAAAAGCCACCTGAGTCACGGTTTCAGATTCACCTGTTAACAGTTAACTGAGAACCTTTCTGGTTATTTCTCTGTAGCGCAGCTCTTTGTTGATACTATTATGAATGCAAGAGGTGTGATATGTCAATGGCACAGCTGAAGGAAATACTATTACTAGGACACTATTGAGACATTCATCTTTTAAGGACAATCAGTGGACATCTAACAGTGGTACTGCTGACATATGACAAATTTAATTAACATGTCATCTTAATTCTGATATTCTGTAATTTATTTTATTATTTTATTCATCTGTTTTTATTATTTTATTATTAGTCAATTATTTTATTTTTTATTTTCCTGTCTTATGTTGTTCAATTATTGTATTGTAGTTGGGTTTTCTATTGTATAGTATTATGCTATTGAAAAAAATTAAATTCAGTAAACTTAAAGTAATAAAACGCCTGAACGCCTAACAGATGTTAGGTTTGTGTGCTCACCATTCACCTGCATCTGCACCTCACATGCATCATCTCTGTATGCTTCAAAGAGATATTTTGTTTTTTGAGGGGGGATTTTATTGTGCTCTACTACATACATGCCATGTAGAGTATTATGAGTGCTTTACTAGTCCCCTGGTCCCTGTGTCAGATTACACCAAGCCGATTTGTTATATCTTTACAAGTTTAGACACAGAGCTGTGAAAGTGCCTACTTCCTTGCGCAGGTTCTGATTTGACACTATAATCACGTTGGGTGGATCTCCGACAGCTGTGGCAGCCCCTCCAATGTTGGTGAAGATTACTTCTGCAATCAGGACATGTCTGGGGTCTAGGTTAAGCACCTCACACAACCTGCAAAATCAGAGGTAGACAGAAAAGCCCTTTAGCCCTGATTAGATTGCAATGAGTGGGAGAAATAAAAATAGGGAAAAAAAACATAGTGGAAAAATAGATCGCCTGGTCCATTAACATTGTGGCTGTGCTGGCTGTCCTTCCTGTGGGCCTAGTAACAAACTAGAGCACTGATCTGTGTTATGTCTATTGCATGATTTGCATCTGATTTGAGTCAAGACCAGGTTTCATCTGTATTCTGACCTGCAAAGGGGGAACTGTGAGAACTTAATAATCATTTGCAGTACACAAATGAATGAGGAAGAAACAGTTGTGGCCTGTACACATGCAGTTTATCTCTAAGACACTACAGTACAGTAAACTGAAGCTTTTTTTCTAGAAATTAAATTTTTTACAGATGAAATGTGAGTTTGATATATTAATTTTTTCTAAGGGGGTAGTCAGAGGTTTGTGCTAATTCACAAAACTGTATGACAAGATGTGTCACTTACCTGAGCATTCCTAAAATTTGAAGACTTTGTAGCACTTTGCATATTGTTTTTTCTGATAACTTGAGCAAACTACACTATAATGTTAAGGGGGGATTATAAATGGATAGCATGTACCTTATAGTGACAGGGGTGAAAAGCATCATAGTTGTCACATTGTCCAGAAAGGCAGAGAGAATGGCCGCAATAAGACAGAGGATGATGATCATAGGCCACACTCTTCCTTTGGATAAGCGGTAAGCCTGTAGGCAGAAGTGATATTCCACGATGAGTCAGTGATAATGTCAATTAAGACCTCATGAAGTGGATGTCTCAATTCACTTCCAATCCAAGTGTGGGAGTCATTTAAGATCAGAGGCAAGTGAGTGAAAGTAATCATTCAGTGGTGTTTCTGAGACTGAGGTCTTATTCTAGCACCTCTGAGATGTGTCTCACGCTTTCAAAACATCATAAATGTCACGCTGAACAGAAACCCCATAAATGAGATTTTGAGTCATTACTGAACACAAATGCAATTTATCTAGGGAGAATTAAATCAAAAGAATCACATCATAGGGAATACATTTATTAAATAATAAAAATCATGACTATAACTCCTGTGTTTTCTCCAGTATTATACAACCTAAACAAAGAGCTACAGTTGGATTTTTTTTGAGTTTGAGGAGGACCAGCCTTTTCATTCTGACCAAAATTATCATATTGTAGCATATAGAATATTTATTTCAGTAAATGACTTCACTGATCTTAAAAAGATTAATTAGAAATACAGCAGTATTGATTTCTATCACAGCCTTTTTTTTTTTACTTTACTCACAGCCTTTTTTGCATTACTAGAAAGTGTGATAAAACATGTGAATTAACAACTGGTAATTAGTTGCTCACTTCAAATAATGTGTTACAAGAACTAATTGGTTTATTTAAAATGTCTTACTGTACTTTATAAATACACACTGCTTCACAGTTGTGATGTAACCTCAACAGTAAACACTGTACACCTGATTGTTCATCCATGGAGGGTGTACATGTGTGTTGCTATTGTTTTTGAGCCAGTCCAGCTTTGAGCTCACATCGTGTAGGCTAAAAATCTGAATCGAGATCAAGCTCAAGCCAGCTGGCTATCTGCTAAATCCTGAAATGCTCCTCTGGTTGATTTTGCTATAACCTTTATAAACTATACAACTTTAAACAACCCATCTACAACCCCGAATACACTCACTTCACATTTCATATGCATGATTACAAATTGTCACTATCATGAGTTCAGCAAAAACAAATTCTACGTTAAAATGTCTTCAAACAAAAGAAATAACATGTACAGTAGTGGGATGATATTTGCAGCAGGAGCGGGGCTACACTGATGATTTAAAACTGCCCTGAGAAGACGGTTCTGTACCTTCAAGGGCAACCAGAGCAGCCACTCGACAGAGAATTACACACACTTTCACCCTCACACCCACGCTCACAAATACTATCTTCCTACAGTCTTAATCTTTAAGTGCTGGTCCCAGTGTTAAGCTCAGAGGAGCAGCTCAGGGTGGCCACCTTTTGTATGTAATAGCACCATGTGTCAGAGCTGCAAAGCTGTTCTCTGAGAGGGTATTTTAATTTGGAGTGCCTGCCCCTGTCCAACGCCCACTTAAAATTCATGAGCCTGCACGATCCCTCTGCTCCCCAGGTCTGAGCGCTATACTGTACCTGAAGGACAAAGATGTTCGCCCCCCTTCACCATCTATTGAGAATATGCAGGATTATAACCGAGCATCCTGGTTTTGTTTTTCTTACGTTATGAACCCATGACCTTGTACAGACAGGTTGATGATGTTCCTGTTTTCAAGTGCAGCATAACAGAATGATTTGAAAACCTGTGCTCCTTTTTCATTTTGTTGAATAGATGTAAAATGAATATACAACTTTAAATTAATGCATAAATCATTTCATTAAATGTCCATCAACTGTTGCTGCGGTTTAAAAACAGCTTGTCTGATTCTCAAAGCAAGAAATGCATAACACATTCAGCTCATTTCAATATAAAACAAAGACCTCGCTTTCTCTGAGCCTGAGCAGGAAAAAAAAAACACTAATGTAGGAAGTTAAATGTCATTGTTAGCAGTGTTTTATAATGGACTATTTCTGGGTCAGGATACAAAGGTTAGGGTAGGTTATCTCACACTGCAAAAGCCCTGCTGAATCTCGGTCATGTAAGATAATTAAGAATAAAACTTCAGGCTTGGCTAATGTCAGCGGTAATTTGAGTAACTGCCCAAACTCTGCAGTTTCCCAGACATTTCTAAAATGCCAAAAATTCTGAAAGAGCTGGTAGCTATTTTCAGAGAGACTTGAGGATATAAACTAAAATGGTATGCGTCTCAGCAGAATGGTCAACAATAATGTACTCTGTGGGATGTCTCTCCATTCATTCTGTAATAACCGCTATGATAGCAGTTTGGTGTTCAAAATTGTATCATTTCCACTGATTCGATTGATTTGGGCCCTCATTATCATGCAGCCAACTCACCTTGACAGCACAGTAGTCAAAGAACCCAGTCTCTGAAAATATGGCCACTAGTACCATCTGCAAGAAACAGAGGAACACATTTGTAAAATTATGCCTCATTATGTAACAACAGTATGAATCAACCTGATATTTCAAAAAATATTCTACTCTCTTCTACGGGAGAATAAGCCTAAACTTGCACTGCTGTTAATTCAAAGTGATGCTAGAGCCAAAAAGAGAGTTAGGGGTAGTCTGCCGTGGACTATGATTACATGAATGGACAGAAAATGGGGCTCATTTACATAATGTTTTTTCCAATGAGATCACCTTTCAGCACTGGAGAGGTATCATATTCTTTTTCTCTGATACTGAAATTACAATAATTGATGTGTTAGTCATGATAAAGATAAAGTGAGCGCAAAGTAGGACATGTCCGTCTATAAAATAACAGTTTTTAAGGGATCTCGTGAAGCTGGTGACCATTGAAACTACCTCCATTTCAGAGACAATGTTGCAGAAAATAAGATGAAGATTAATCAAATTTACATCATCTATAAATAGCTTATCACTGCACCATGAACACAGCATATGAATATATCGTATAAATGCATGCATACATATTCAAAAATTTATATTGCCTTTAGGTTTGTTATGCTTTCTCAATGTGACCTAACAATATCTGATCTCACTCCACAGTGTGTAGCAGGATGAGATGCAGTTTTCAATGGCAGCATTACAGCGCTCAGTGTGCTGGCAATGGAGATTGTCTAAAGTCTACAATTTGTGGTCATGCATCATTATGAAATCCAGTGAAATATTTATCCAGTTATATCATCTTTTATGTGTATGATAAATGATAAACAATTTGTCATAGATGTGACATGCCACAGTTACACTGTAGCGTGAAAATAAAGCTGAACAGCTTCTTCAGTCTGTTTTTCTTTTCCTTACAGTAACTTTTCAAACAAACTCTTTATACCAGATTTGATGGGATGTATTTGTTTCCATGGAGACAGCTTTCACTAATGACTTGACTCCATAGAAACAGAAACCATCGGCAGTGGTAAGAAAGGCGGATGTTAGTGCATTGATGGAGTTAAGCTGTCAGACAGTGGTGATTTTATTAGAATGTAAATACATTTTTTAAAGTTTCATTAAATTAAGAATTTTCTGTACATGACCTTAAAAAGCAGACCATTTCAAAGGAATTTTTTTAAAGTATGAACATAATGATCTACATCTGTGACTTCAGTCTTGCTCACCATGCCAAACAGAAGGGCCAGAGTCTCATAGTCGATCCACTCCACTACGGTCACCAGACTGGGTCGCTGTGGAAGAGACAAAAATAATTAAGATGTTGCTTTTCTCACTGAAAGAAGTCAAACACAGATAGATGCAGCAATGGCGTGTCCTTCATTGCTATTTTCTTTTTCCTTCTTTCACATTTTCTTTTTCAGCAACCCAGTTTCAAAAAACAGCTGCTTTAATTCATCAAGCAGGGCTTACGTCTTATTGATTTTCCCATCCAAAAAAATGTTACATCGTTGGCTATTAGAGTTACCTGGGAGGGAAGAATGCATTTCCCAGATTTACACTGGGTAAAAACTACTCTACAACATCTAACACATACATGTTGTGTTTGGATGGTGAATGCAATTTGAACTTCCATTTACAAAAGATGGTACTCCTAAAACCAACAGGACAGAAAAAACAAAATATTTCTGAACAGTTCTGATATCACATCAGTGTGGAAGGGAACACGGCGTCTGTATAAAGCCTTGTTGGGGTCTGGAGTTACAGCTAGCTTGCTTGCAATTTTGCATGATGCAATTCACAATTTTTGACTTATTTGCTATTACCTCCTCCCTGGCCCAGAGTGCTGTAAACACCCTGACAGGACAACATTCACAATAAACAAAAAGGAACTGTAAGAGTTCTCTAAGGTTACAAACAGGAGCGTCTGATGGCAGAGTAGAAAAGAGTCTTACATCACCGATGATAGCCAGAGCAGATAAAGCCGCCAAAGATCCCAGCATGGCAGCAAGAGTGCGGTGGACGATCTGAAAAATCAAAAGGTGTGTATTCTTACTATAGAATGAGAAGAACAGTAATGTCTCCAAATTAAAGTTATAAAATATTAGATATCAAAATACTGAAAACAATTAAAATCATAATTACATTTTTTCCTTAATTTCTCTCTCTCCCTGTCTCTCTCCCTGCTCTCACACACATTCTAACACTTTAAAACATGCACATAAGCACATAAGTCAAATATCCATTTCAACATCCATCCTCCATCTTCATTAAGAGATAAGGTTGAGGCCTGCTAAGTGCAAGTTACCCTAATGAGGCGTAAACTGTTGTGGTTGCCTTCAGACTGAACAGACCTTTTTCCACAGCGGCCATTTTAACATGAAATAGCAGTGCAAGCAACAGGTGTTACTAATGACATTAATGAAGGTTCATTCCATTTAGGTCTAACAGAGTCAGGGTCCTGCTGTTGTTCATGCTGGCTCACTGGAAAGACTCTGCTACACTTAAATGGAACAGAACCTTCATTAATGCCACTGGTTGCTGTGCTTGCCCTACTATTTCATGTCAAAATAGCTGCTGTGAAAAAGGTCTATGGTAACACCCTGATGACACAGATGTATTATGGGAGCAGATGCTTCTTCCAATAGGAAATATGGCCGGAGTAACATCACATACCTCAGCCCCTCTGTTTTTGGTCTATTAAAGAGACAGATTCCCTGTTCTGTACTCAGCAAAACAAGGATTTACAAAAGATTTTCAATTATATTCCAAAGTTTCACCAAAGGGTTGGTGAAACTTGTGGGCTATGAGGTCTATGGAAACGTCTACCATTTTTCCTCTATCATGTGAAACATCCAGAAAAGTAGAATGTCACGGATATAACAGACAATTTCATGATGCTCTTAAGAGCCACTCTGATCCACCAGGCTCTCTCATCATAGTCATGTATGATGCAACCATTATTAAAAATTGAGGCCTGTGATGAGCACGGCGGTGTTCGAGGCAGCCAAGCCCCGCTGCTCCTCTGACATCTTCATTGTCATCGCAATGATTTCGAGGAAAGTGGGTCATCTTACGTGTACTGGTGAAGGCTGAGGTTATTCATGGTGAGGAGGTTGTGACCGGGATCTATGGCCTTTGCTTTGACGTAAATTAGAGGCTAGCTAGAGAAGTACTGGGACCTCTTCTTTTAATTTGATTAAAGACGCTTATCTAAGACCACACAGAAATTCTCTTCTCCTGCAAATTTAATTTCTGACAGTACTATAAAGGTCAGCTTAAAAATGGCACCAGTCAGTGATGAGAACAAAGGAACATCAATGGCAAAAACAGCTCCAAGACTTAAAGATGTGCATCTTAGAGTACAGGACCTGGAGGTGGATGAATCCAAAGAGTGCCCACAACTAATGTCAATCACAGCACCCCACGACGAGGATTAATTAACTGACAGTGATTAATCAAGACCATCAAAGTCAGTTTGTGTTTACTCGATTTCATGTTCCTCTAAGCCTTGAGCAAAAGTGTAACTATAAATCATAGGGAAGAAAAAACACTGAAAAAAAAAACAAAAAACAAAGAACAATCACGCTAATTATATTTCTTTTACATCATAGGAGGCAATTTCATTACAGATCATTGTCAGATTAAAGAAACATTTTTGTTTTTCTGTGACAGTTGATAATTCTGTTGTCAGTCACATAATAATGCTGGGTGATGCAAATGATAATCACTGACTTCAGCTCCAAGTACGTGCATGCATATTGACCTCGCTATAGTATTCATCACCAAACTGTGGCTTGTCACTCAAGATGAGTAATGCCACACACTCTAAAAGACTTTCAGAGAGTACTTGTGTCATATTCCATCTCTTTAGATAATGGATAAAAGAGAACAAAACCACCTTCCTTCTCTTTCAGTGGTTTTATCAAAAAATTGAAGAGAGGGAAAAATGTCATTTCCTGAGATAGACAGTGGACATTAAAGCTCAGTAAGAGCACTGCAATAAAGTGTCCATCAAAAATAAGAAAATGGGTGTACAATTACCGATAGTCTGACAGCCCTCTTTGTCATTTATTTTTATCATATCATCTGTGGACATGCGAAATATTACAAGATCCTAAACATGAGAGAGAGCGTATGTGCTCAGTCATCAAGTAGCTTGTGTCAGGCTCTTACCAGACAAAAGTTTAATGAAGGAAAAAAAAAAATCTCTGTAGCAGAGTTGGACATTGACAAGTACAGAGCTCACAGAATTGAAAATGGATGACATCTGAGGGCAGGACAAGCAGAGAGTACATGTCTTTTTTTTTTTACCATGTCTGAATAGCCATGCACTGTACGCGCTTCACTTTGGAGAAATTTCCTGTCCTTTCAATTAAGTAGACAGTTTCAATGAGCGGGCCTGCCAGTAACAGCGATGACACATCAGACTCCACGCGCAGCATAACTGTCATCTTTCACGGCCTGGTGTTGACTGCCCCATCATGGAATTGGCCCTGCCAGCACAGCTTAGCCAGTTCACACCTTGTCATGCTCAGGCAGATTAGTCCATTTAATTAAAATCAAACACTCACTGGAAGTGTATGAAAATTACAGGTGAGGAACAAGGGAAATCAAAACTAAAGTCTGCTGAAAATTAACTATAATGAAATATGGAATGGGTAAGAATATGATAATGACGATTAATAAATAGTGAATTAATCATATTTGATATTAATTAATAATTAATAATTAACAACTGATTGATGATCGGTTACTGTAATAAATAGTAAATTACTTTAACAACTTAATCTTTCATTTAAGATATGTTGATAAATAAATTAATCAGTTATATATTGTATTATGATGGTTGAGAAATCAAATCAATAATGATTGGGTGACAATATGTTAATCATTTGTTAATCTTGAGGTTAGATTCTTTAAATATATAGCCTAGTTAATGATTAGTAATCATTTAAAAAGTATGTGCAAAATACAAATTATGTGGGCCACTCTTGCCAAGTTGGAACTGATGTTAGTGTTTTCACGGATCATTAGCATGTTTTCAGTGTCAGAGACATTTCAGCACACATGAGCATACAGAAGCAGCAGCACACAATATATGCAGTTTGTCAGTGAAATAGTAAATAAAATATTTTTTGACGGATTTGAGGGTTTCTCTCATGCTGCAGTACAGTATGAGTGACACACGTCCGACTAGCATGTGAAATGAACGTGATCGGTATCCAAAGAGAGGGTGAACATTAATGGCCGTTTACCTCAAAAATAATGAGAATGTAGACACCAGTCAGGATGACTCCAGCTATGGCCACCTGGGTCTCCACACTGACATAGAGTGACTGGTGGGTCATGGATAGTGGCACAACCTCATTATCCTGTAGGAAGGCCTGAATGGTGATGACGATGGGGCCGCTGCGAGGAGAGAAAACAGCAGGGCACAAAGAATGAGCCGAATGATTTCTTTTATTATGCATAAATAAACCTCCCTTTGGATTTTACTTACACATCCATCTGTTGTACCATGAATGTTTTTTGAGCAGAGAAATCTGGAATATAATTTGGAATCTGATTGACCGCAGCAAAATTGGCACAGGAAAATGATGTTATGAAGTGATGTGGTGTTTCTGATGTTGAAATCTGACTGCAGATGCAACTGCTTGATTATATCTGCCTTAGTGGATTAAATCTACAACCAGGATGTCTGCAAAGTGGATCATCAAGTCACCATTTAGAGACACTATTGTTACACTGATATTTGTGGCCAAAATAATCCATGCTACTAGAGAGATTAGATTAGATTGGTGCTTCATTCATCCCCAGAGGGAAATTGAGGTGAAACAGCAGCAACACAGAGCAGTGTAGAGTAGGACAACACTCTATGTTAGACATTAGGACTGGCAAATTCACATTCGATATTCTAATATTCTTCTAATATGAAAAAAAAACAATTAACATTTAAACTGTTAAATTAACATTTGAATGTGTAATAAGATGTGTGAATAATAATAATAAATGTGTAGTGAAAATCTTGACTTGTGCTGTGCTCTCTGCTGTGATCTGCCAATCACGTGAGCTGAGGCTCACAGCCCACAACAACAACACTGACCCACACAGCTGTACAGCATCACAGTGCTAAAAATGAAAAGCTGGAAGAACCACGTGTGAAGAAAAGAGTTGTCACTCCAGAAAATCTAAAAAGTGCCCTCTGGCGATACTTTGGTTTCTGGTCAGTTGAAGGAGAAATACAGTCAAAGAAGAAGTGCTATGTAAAATATACCATTCAGAACAAGCGTACCACTCACTGGTAATTTGAAACAACATCTACAAACAAAGCACCCGGGAGAGTTTGCACAGATATGTGACGAGGCACTGGCTTCAAAACAGCCACGTCTGACTGCTTTTTTTTGCATCAACAGTAAGCACACCACTGCCAGCAGCACATCGAGGGGCCATCACACGAAAGCTGACCCAACTCATCTACAAAGACATGCAGCCCATCAGGATAGTAGAGGGGCATGATGTTGATGTAATGTTTTTATTTTATTTTATTTTATTTTATTTAATAAATGTTAGAATGTGTTCAAATCTCTGTTATTTTTTGGAATATAATATTCAAATTTGATTTTTTGGTGCAGCTGACAGCCCTATTAGATGTGCAACATTATACATAGGTATTGTAAGGGCCAATGGCCACAAAACCCACTAGGTCCTTGTGCATGCTGAAATGACTCTCCCAAAGGACGAATTCTGCAAATATGTCATATAGTATTTAGGGTACCTGCTGAGCATCTCAAATGTGTTTGTTAGCAGTATCTGGTCACTTCTTTCACCATGTAGAGGTATGGTCCAGTTATGAATCACCTGTTCATAAACAACAGATGGCAAATGTCATTTGAATGATCTTTCCATAAACAGGGTTAGGGTTAAGGAAAGAAGAATCAAGAAAGGTATCCAAATGCAATTCTGATTTCAAATCCAAAATGTTTCACATGGAGGATCGTACCTGCTGAGCCCTCCTCCTCCGTCCGGCCTCCTCAGTCTGCTCTACCTGGATGAGGATGTAGTCCTGATCGGTGAGGTCAACCATCCCTCCTGTGAAAGGCCCTCCCACCTGTAGCTTTAGCAAAGCGTTGTCACGGAAATCTGTCAGGTTCATTGCTGTGGGACCGTCAAGAAAAAAATACTGATGTACTGATGTACTGAATGTCTGCTTGAAAGGTGAATAACGTTAAACCTTTACAGGTTATTTTATTTGTTGTGTTAGTTGTTGTAGAGAGCACAGAATGAAGAGATAAATTAGTTTTGGCACTATTTTTTCTTTCTTTGCTCAAAATGTAATGTAATAGGGCAAAGCATATGTGGTAGTATATCAGAGGGATGCAAAGGAAAGGATACAGAAACTCTCTGTTGATGAGACTGCCAGCATCCTCCAGGGGTTGTCTCTATCCGGATACATGCTGAAGAACAGCTGAAATCACAACAAATGTATTACTTTCCACTCATTTCATATAGTTTCCGCCACAGTTACTGGCACCCTGAGGAAAAAAGAGCCAAAAAGGCTGGATAAAAAAACTAAAAAACTAAAAAAAAGAAAAAGAAAATATGATGTACTGTATTCTTTTTTATTATCTTTTCTATTAAAAACAGTCATCCACAGTTGTCTACAGTTGTCAGTTATCTCCAAAGTATGATGACATTTACTACAAAAAGCATGCTGTCATTTATATTCAATACTCATTTACAGAGTCATATGGAAATCTAAATTAACCCATCCACTTACAGTGCAGAGAACAACAATGGTAAAGATACTGGCAATTTTGGAGATCTTGAAGCAGCACCTGAAAAGACAAAAGTTTTGTTTACATACTGCACAGCACAGTTATGTATTTCACACTTGCTTTTCCATTGTCAGAGTTTTCAATCGGCACTGTAAGGCCTCTTCACAGGGAAAAGAAGAAGCTCACTTTATGCTACTGTTAAGTTTGAAATTCAGATTGAGGTTGTCCAGGGGGTCGCTCTTCTCAGAGGAGCTGGAGCGGGACAGGGACAGGCTGGTGACCTCACTCCCCAGCCGATATCTCCTCTCCAGATCCAAGGAGCTGCTGTCCCAGGGCTCATCCCTTCCCATAAAGTTGGGGTCATGCAAGGTCATATAAGTTACACTGAAAAGAAAAGTCACTGTAAAAACTCTGGCATAACCACATGCAAAAATTCCACTGTTTGGGATAGTAATAAGTTCTGTAATGATAAAATGCTCCTAATACTGATCATAAAAAACATGTCCCAAAAAGCAGACCATCATGATGCTATAATCACAATTTCATTACACAAGTTGTATACCACAATGAATTGAATCAATGTAAGAGGGGCTGCACTGTGATGTTATAAGTTGAGCCATTTCATCAAGTCGCACTGGCATCATGTAATTCTATTTCATATTACATGACTGAGATGAAGGCAGAAAATATAATCCCCTTTATCTGAAAAAAATGACGTCACAGCTACCAGATACTGGATGGGCTGGGTGAGATTCAGCTGTATGAACAATTGCTTCAGTAGAGACAATCTGATAATGTATAACTGCACTGACAAGTTTCCAGTTGTACGAGGACAGAGGTGAGGAATGACTGACCTGTCATCCTGAGAGAATCTCAACAGAGGTGACCTCTCTGAAAGGTTGGCCTTGTTCGTTTTCCCTTTGAGAAAGTTGACCACACTGAAACTGTGTCTGGAAAAAAAAAAGCAATCCAATGAGTACAAAGAATACAACGAGTTAAAATTATAAACAAGGGAATCCAAAACCATGCATATCAAAAACTTAATAAGAGTGGGTTTGTATGAACTGTGAGCCCAATTCAGAAAGTTGCCAAGTGTCACGGAACAGCCTCTGATCAGCTACGGTATTATGGTCTGGTCTATGTGTTCTATTTCTAGTCGCAGAACCTCCAGTGACTAGTTGCCCATTGGGACCACTTGGGAGAAGGTCTTATAGGCCCTGAGGACTCTAAGCTTGCCCTCGCCCTGCTCATTTGAGGCTTCGGCTTCAAACAGCCCACATATCTCTCCCTCTCTTCAGTGTTCTCTCCCCATCATCTTCCAGTATCTCTCCAGGCGTTTGAGCTTGCATTGTTAGTCTTTTTTCATCTATCACACACCACACTCTCTGCTACGCACGCAACACCCTGCACTCACACTGATTTCACTGACGGATCATTCACACCTTATTTGTAGCCATTAGTTTCTTAATTAATTTTGGTTAATTTTAAAGAGTTACTAAACCCCAAACACAAATCTCTGTGAAGCCTGACCTCTAATGGTGAAAAGCAGTGAGCCTGGTCTTTGGTAGCAGGTGATATCACCACCTGTTGTACTACATGGGTGGTGACATCACTACCCATAGGGGTTTAGTTACTCTTTAATTGCTTGGTGCGTTGGTCTACTTTATGCTATGACTTTGAGCTGGGTCATGACATAAGCCATAGCTGTCAGTCAGTGTGTGGAAGAGATTGTCAGCCCTTTGTAACCCATAGGTGGTAGAGAGGAGGGTGAGCAGCTGGTGACTTGACACCCGAGGAGATCATTAAAGTATCTTTTTGTCAATCTGCTGCTGCACTGTGTCCTGGAGGGCTCCTGCAGGCTGCCTCCCTCAGGAACGTCACAGCTGGGTCTCATCCAAGACTCGCATTCACACATGCATGCTCTCCCTGTCTCTGTCTCTTTGTTTCTAGCTTAGATGCACACAAACACACACACACACATACACACACACACACACGGACACACTTATAAGATGCTGCAGTTAAAAATTTTTGATGTGAAAAGTACAGATGTAGCAGTGCTAACAATGTCCTTTGCCACAGGGCCAGTTATTTTTCACTTGCAGTACTCATCCCAGAAACAGCCAGTAGACCGTTTACTGTTCTATCAAGTACTGTACCATTTCAGCAATTATCTTGATAATGGTAAATATGTCATGAGAAGAGTTATGTAATGGAATACCAACCCACCAAGACAAAACTATGTGAGATGGAAATCTTTGTGAAATGGCCAATTAAAAAGCTCCCTCAGCTAATCCCATAATCTTGAAGGGCTTTTACCCTCTGGCTGTCAAAGGGGCGGAAGCTTAAACACAGCAAGAGCAATGCCTCAACCCATCAAGCGCTGTTTTGTTTTGTTTTGTTAAAAATGTCTTTAAATGGTGTATTATTCTATTACTGTAGGTATCTAAGAAAAAATTATGTATAGTTCATTACATAACAGTTTCTTGATGGTTTTGTTAACTTAATCATCCTCTGTTAAAAGAGATTTTCTTCAGTGATACATAATACACTGCTTGTCTGGTTGATCTCTACATGTCTGGCTGGCATTACCAAAAATACTACAGAAAGGGGACAGTTGGGTGGTTTGATTCAATGCACTGCTGGATGTGGCAAGGATTTTGGATAAAGGAGTAGATTACATTAGAGAAACCTGCCACATTAATCCCCTTCAATACTCTTATACAACTATAAAGAGATTTACAAAGTCTACAAATGTTGTTGGTCCCCTTTTTCCTTGTCAAGACTGATATTCTCCTCTAGAAGTTACTCGTCAGGAAGCTTGCACTTTACAGAGGAGCTTTAAAGAGTAACTAAACCCAAACCCAAATCTGTGTCAAGTCTGACCTCTAATGGTGAAAACTAAGGTGCCCAGTTTGGTGACAGGTGATGTCACCACCTGTTGTACTCTATGGGTGGTGACATCATTTGGCACCAAAAACCAGGCACCCAGCAGCTTTGGCCCCATGGGTGTTAAAAAGTAAGTCTCATGATTGGGTGGGGTCCATCCACAGTGTTGCATATGTCAGTTAGCATCTCAGTAACATAGATAACTTGATACATTATCTTAAAATTGCCTATTTTCAAAGCTGTTGCTTAAAATTAAAATAATAAAACACAATGTCCTACCTCGTTTGAATAAGCTCACTTAGTACATTAAAAAAAGTGTTCAAGAGAACTGACAGAAAATGGAAGGCTGATAGACTTAAAATGTCTCTCAACATTCTAAAACATCTAATGTCAACAGACAGCAGTGCTGCAAAATTGTTATTTTTCTCCAATATAGTCACCAACACCTGCCATGATCCCAGAACTTTATTTGAGGCCACTGACATTGTTGTCAGCCCCACTCCCAGTCATACAACTGAAGCTTCACCAGAAAAATGTTAGGAGTTTAACTTACTTTACTATATGGCGGAGGACATCAGGTTTAGGGTTGGGTACCAAACTCTGTACTTTTAAGAGTACCTTTTGAAAAAACCCTCCTAGTTTACTACTTGTTGCAAGTGCGCATCTGAGTGAGAAAGTAGAGCGATAGAGAGAGAGCGAGACTATGTTACCCCTGCCCTAAACCTACAGCTTGTTCAAGTCCAACACAGTCAGAGCAATGGCGAGCTGAAAATGGTTGCAAATGTGGTTACACTTTTCCAAACTTGAGGCATATTTGTGATGCCAAATGCAAACTGTCCTCCGAGACACACACAACAGCGTTCTTACGCTCTGCCCTGGTGACGGTGACAGGCTGGAGGTTGTAGGGACAGGTTTGGCAATTGAGAGGAAGGTAGAGAGGGGTTTTATTTTTTGTGATGTGTTACAACAAAATGCTCTAAATGAATAACAATGTTGAAATTGAGAAATTTGGCCTTTTTTTACATCTTAAATTACATTTTTTTTATTACAGAGAGAGTAAAGTACAAAAAAAGGTACTGTTGGGTACTGGTACTGGTATCGGTTCAAATGCAAACAGTACCCAACCAATCCTAATCAGGTTCCATATGTCCCCTGTGCCCCATGTCTGGTCTGTTTTTTGTCATAACTCTGCTGCCTTGCCACATTTTGAGCAAAATCTCTTTCAGTCTCAGAGTTGTTGAAAGTTGTTGAAAGAAGTACTCCCAACTGTGTGTCCACTTATCCTATCATTTGTAAACAGCTCTCTGACCACTGGCTTTTCCCCCATTGCCTTAAACATGCCATTTTTCAACCCCTACTGAAGAAGCCTAAGCAGGAGCCTCGTGTCCCTTGCAATTACGGACCTATTTCCAAACTTCCCTTTCTTTCTAAGAAAGGAAAGTTTGGAACTTAGCTGAGTGGAATCTAGTATTGAACTTTCATTTTTGAGTAATAAACACATTTTTGACATTCCAGGTTTCAGACAGTGCTGCCTTTGATATGGTATAGTTGACTATGCCATCTTACTGGATTACATGACAAATTTGGTCAATGTGAATGATACATACATAAATTGGCTCTGATCCTACCTTACTGGTAGAATTTTCTCTGTTGTTCTGGGAAATGCCTAATTGTCTATAGCTAACCTTACATGTGGTGTTCCCCAAGGGTCTACTGTAGGTCCATTTTCTTTTCTCTCAACATGCTTCCACTAGGTAAACAAATCTGCAAGCACAATGTTCTGTTTGATGATATGCAGATGATGCAAAGCTATACTTAACCCTGAGAGCTAGTGGTCCAACCAATTTACCTTATCTTGCTGCCTATCACTCCAACATTATATTGTAGATGTCAACAATTTTTCCCCATGTTAAATGAGAAAAACCCTCAGAAAAACCATGGCAACTTTTCTCACAATGTCAAACATGCTAAGAATATGGGTGATGTTTGCATGACGTAAATATAAAAAGAGAATAAAGAGAGTTGTTCAGTTATGTTTCCTCCACCTGAGGAACTTTTCAAAAGTATAGACCATTTTATCTTTTATTTATCATGAAAACGGTATCCATGCTTTAATCTCACAATTATTAGACTACTGCAAGTCTCTTTACACTGGCCTAAATCATAAATCCCTTTTGCATCTCAGCAAGGAGATTATGCATTAAAATAGGTTAAATAGCCTGATGCTTCATGACTGTAAAAATTGTTTTAAATAAAGTGTAAAAGTGAAAAAAAAACTGTAAAACAGCTGTTGCTGTTTCATAATTTAGCAGACTAATTTGCCCAATTTTCTCAGGTCTTTGGCCGAGGGACAAGATCAAAGCCATCATGGAAAACCCCTCTCACCCTCTCTGCAACCACTTGTGGCACAAAGCAACAAAAACTCCAATACCTACTTTATATAGACATTGTGTCCCCACAAACGCCGGGCAGAGATCTACATTCTACTGAGTGCACTCTTCAAGTTCAAAATGCAGCCGTGAAGCTGCTGACTTTTGCAAAGTGAGACGACCACATTGCCCCCATTCTAACTTCTCTGCACTGGTTGCCTTTTAGTTTTAAAATTGATTTTACGATCAAACTGTTAACTTTTAAAGTTCTAGGCCCCAGATATATTACTGACCTCTTAATCCATTACATCGGTTCCTAACTGGATGCTATGCGAGTGAGCGATTAACGCAAAATTGACTAGCGAGCATTATTTTCTAGTTGTCCTAACCTACAAGTGACAACAAGACTGAGACCATGAAGTAAAAAAAAATTCCTTTGCTTAATCCCAATA
>OMKZ01009456.1:14310-94553 GCA_900302535.1 Neoniphon sammara | reverse complement strand
CCTCCCTTCCTGCACCTCCTTGGAGCTCCTACTGAGTCTCCACAGTCCATGCTCATAAAAATGCCATTCTTCCAAGTGCTGTAGTTGTTGGTAGGGTTGTTCCCCATTGAGCCTATTGGACTCATCATCTGCTCCATGTCCTCTTGCCCTCTCTCTACTTTGAAGGCGTACTCCTCTCTGCCAGGTCCAGCTTGTCCGTTCATGGTACAGTTGGTATTTTTTACAGGGGGAGGCTCCTGTTTCTCTGGCTGCGGCGACATGCAGTTCTCACCGACTTCGTAAACAAAGCACATTCTGGCCAGATACTGCAGAATGACTTTCTTGGCCCACTTTGGCACAGGCTTGGCATCCGGGCCACAGTGGTGTATGTTCATGATGAAGATGGTTAGGGCAGTGGAGGCTGTTATCATGGTCATGGTTGCAATATAATACTTTCCTGTAGAAGAAAAAAAGGCAAGAGCATCAACATGTACAAAATTATCTGTGGAATTCTAATGCTATGTTCATTTTAACTCAGAATTTCCAACTGGTAAATTTGGATGCCCACAAGAAGAAGAACCTGTATTTTCCTTCACAAGTAGTATCAAAAGTGTGTGCAGCAGTATTTGGTTAAAGGTACCCTAGGCAGTTTTCCCTGTGAACACACTTGGTTTTACTCACATTCAAAATTTCTTACCAAACATTCTGTGTGTCCTTGAGCCCTAATAAACATGATGAATGCTTTTCCTACCTCAGACATTTGCAAAGCCTTACTTTGAATTATTATGGAAGTTGCATTGGTTATGTTGGCATATGTAATAAATGACCCTTGTGCTGATGGCGTGCTGGAAAAAACATGTTATGTAAACAATACTGGGAATCTACTTTTCCTAGGATGCACTACTGTACAGTACCATCACAAAGTACATTGAGTATCTTTAAATGGTAAGTAAACACTCCTATAGTGATTTGTGAACAACAAGAGGTGGTTTGTAGTCTGCCATTTTTGTGTGCTCTGATGTGACTTGAACTGAAATCAAAGAAACCAGAGCTCTGAAATGATATCCGAATATCCAAACTTGTAATTCTGAGTTGTATGATCCTTCAATTAGTTTTTTCACAAGTTGGGGCTTTTTTTTTTACTGAGGTCCAACTTGAAATGAATGCAGCATAAATTTCAGCCATCAGACATGAATTGGAATTCATTGGCACCTATTCTTTCCCATGATCACGATGTGATCCCATTTCATTGCCCTTACCAATAAGTGGTACATTCTCAGAGGGCGGCATGATCTCTGCCACCAAAAGCTGAAAGACAGTGAGGGCCAGCATCACAGTGACACCCAGAGACACCTTCTCCCCCGAGTCAGCAGGCAGGTAGAAGCCCAGTGGGGCCAGGAAAGAGATCATCACACACGGGATGAGCAAGTTGAAGACATAGAAGGAAGCCCTCCTCTTCAGTTTCAATGTGTAGGACACATCAGGGTAAGGGTCAGCACAGCAGCCATACAGAACAATGTTCTTCTTGGCCGGCATACCCAGAACCTCCCATTCTACATTTTCCACCAGGTCAGCCAGGTCAGCGCTATCCATGGCATTCAGGATGTCCAGCTGGTTACCGTTGTAGGTCCAGGAGCCATAGGTGAACCTGCACTGCTGGGCATCAAAGGGAAAGAACGACACATCCACTTTGCAGGAGCTCTTGGTAATAGCCGGGGAATCCCACATTATCTGGCCATCATGCCGGATCACCACATTGGTGTCCATGGGGCCAGTGAAATGATCATCAGCACTGAAAAACAGAGAAAACACTTCAAGAAAAATAAATTAATTTCACAATCATACAAACAGATTGATATTTTGGATTCTTTGTCTTAATTTTTAAGTGCAGCTGAGGTTTTGATGGATCCTACAGACCCACATGCAGGTCTAATTTCCTGGATAAGGAAGAGAATGATTACATAATAAAACTGATCAGGAGGCAAAGGCACAAGTACACCAACTGAGGGAAGAGTCAACACATTTTGGAGAGTTGTACTCGTGCCTCAGTGCTGTTTCTGCGTTTTATAACTTTCCAGCGATGCCAATATCTGAATCTACTGGGTTTCTGTGTCATCGTTGGATTACATGGTATCACTTGCGATCAGATTATCATAACCAATTTAATATAATCATGGGCACCACTTGGAACTAATGGTCTCCTAACAAGATGTGATACTGGGCCCCCACCCAATGTATCAACAGTGTTATCCTCTGCATAGTAGTGCTGGTTCTTATTTTATTATTTTTGACATCTGTTTCTCTTTTCATTGCCAGTTGTGTAACTAGTCATTACTTCACTTCAGTATACTGGTGTATAAAAAGCAGACAGAGGCCTGAACATTCCCATGAATAATGGCTTCAAGGAATGTCCAGCTTGTGCCTTTACACTGACCAAGAGGAGTTACAGTAGGACAGTGGCATTGTAGAGCTCTGATTAACCCAATACCAGTCCGACCTACTTGTTATATAGGACTATATCAGGTCTCCATACATAACTACTAGGTATACGGATGGTATCGAGTCCATCATAATCATCTTTATTCCATTTCAGGTGTGCATCAACCCACACCTGCCGTATCCATAAATATGCAGTCAAAATCTGGTTACGCTCATCCTGTAAAACATTGAAAAGAATCATAGATGACAGACAACCAAAAGGAATATACACCAGGCAAAGTGCAACAAGAGAAATATGATGAAATATCAAAATAGTGTCATCGATAAATGCTTTTGATATGTATGTAGGTAAAATGTGAAATCTTGTCATTATTTGTTCACTCTAATTTACCATGTCGATGATTTGTGACAGAGTAACCTGCAGGGTGACATTCAGTATGGTGTTTGTGTCCTCTACGGGTCTCAGTGCACTGGTATAGTTGGTGAATAAATCATTTAGGAGCTTCTGTGCGTAGTTCCCATGGGCACACCAACAGCCTAGAACAGAAAGAGATGAGAAACAATTTACAGTAGTGTCGAGTACGCTGGGCTGCATGTTTGTGTCATGCATGGAACAGACTATTGAGCATGGTGATAGCAGACTATCCAAGAAAGTTCTGATGAGGGAAAGTCATGTTGGTGGTCCTTGGGGAGAATAAATTCATTCCATGTTTCAGAGGGCAGGATGTAAAGAAGTATACACACTGAAAGAAATTTGAGAACAAGTGAAGAACTAATGTTTTGATCAAAGGTGACTTTTGAAGTGAAAATGATGTGAAATATATTTTGCCCAAAAGGAGAAGATCTTTATTTGCCCAAACTATTTATGGAATATTACCCTTACATTTGAGAACTAGCTTTTATGTGGATACTGATGAACTAGACAGGCTTTGCTATTTCTGTGAGCTTTGTCCACTATATCGTAACTAGACTGAGATTTTGTTTGATAACGTTATTGCAAATAATTTTACTTGTCCATGGAAAATTTCAAAATATACATAAGAAATATCTGCAATTGCATAGTACTTAGATAAAGCACAGCCTATTCAAAATTAAAGGTTGTATACCTTAAAGGTTGTAGAACTGTCTCTTTTTTGTATGTAGTTTTAGTTACATCATACTTGGAAGCTTTATTGATTGTTTATATTGTTTAAAATAATGTGTCCTGTAATTTCATGGGGGAAGGGCCATGATGATGGCATGACACACACAAAAAATCATTCATTCATTTATTCATTCATGCCTACAGTAATCTTTCTCGAAGATTATGTCATATTTCAGTTATTACATGACATTTTCTCTCATTTCTTTCAGCCAACACAAATAAATATTCACTGAGAAAGATAATCTGATCATTGTCTAACTGACCAACTGATGAATTAAATGATTAAGCATTCTGTCCATTAATTTGCAGAGAACAGACAATGATATGGAAGCTGGGGTGGGAAAAAGGGAAAATATCAGAGTAAATGTGAACACATGACAGATGGTGAAAGGGGGACAAAGGGGATTTCAGGCTAGATTGCTCCTCTATAAAGCTCTAGCAAGAGATCAGGCAAATCTGCCTTTTTGAACCAGTAGAGACTGTGACTTCCTCTGTTCATCCTGAGTGGGCATGTGTTGCCTGAATGCTTAATCCATGGGACACATAGCATATCAATATTCAAGTGAATGTAAACAGCAAGATTAAACACCTATGGGCTGTGATATTAGACTCTTCAGTCATTTTCAAAAGATAATCTTTTAGTATAATTTTTGTTTTTTGCAAAAGGTCATAATAAATCCAATATCTAAATTTCCTTGTGTATATTTTATAAGTGAATTAGGCCTATTATTTTTGTATCATTTTCCAAAATCACATGGCAACTTGAAAGCAGAAACAGTGATGGTTGTAAAAAGGGAATCACTAAGCTCAAAACACTGTGAGAGGGGACCGTTTCCAGTGTCGACAGTGGATTTGGGCAAGCCAGATGTCAGCTTGTGAACCACTGTTTCAATAAAGCTTTGTGAGCTGGATAGAAAGAAGGTCCACATGCAGGATTATGGCTGATAGCACAATCCCCAAACAACTGGTTGGAAGTTTACGGATTCCGGGAAACAGCTTGCGTAGGAGGGCTATGGAAATCTATTTCAGGCAAACTACTGGAAGCTGCCGTGGGATGCTGCATGGAAAATTACAATAATATTGCTAAGATAAATTTAATACAACAAATTACAGCCCATGAGAAAACGTAGGCTATACAGATACAGATACAGATATTCCAAACAGCTCGTCTTCATCCTCTCTGACAATGTTTGAGGTGATTTGTCTCTCTCGTCGTTTTCTTTGCTTGACATTTTGCATAACAGAGGTAACCTAACACTGCAAGAAAAAAAGATCATGTCAACATTTAAAAAAGATGGCAAAGTAAACAGTGAAATAAACAGAAACTTACTTGGGATGACACTGATAAATAGAAGTAACCGAAATGAAGTCTGGATTCTCCATAGTTTCATCTTGCTGAAACAGATTGTCTCCATCCAAAGACCATTTGAGCTGGTCTGTGCCAATCAAGTTACATCCCTTTTGTTAAAATGAGGGACAGCAATACTGGAGTTACACGGGCATGTCCGGCAAGGCAACCAAGTGCAGTGTTAATCTTGATAGAAAAAGAGAGGCGGGGCAGCGGACTGACAGATAACCCGAAGTTTTAATACAAGCTACCACGTGTTTCCCACCACACATGCTGCCAGTATAGTCTCCCTTGGCAAGAGTCACAAACAGTAGGATTTATTCATATTTTTGTGATGGAAAAGTTTGAAAATGCAATGATGGGGGGAATTAAACGTTATCTCTATTTTCTGACGTTTGCACGGGTTCAGCACCAAGGAGAGCTCTCGCCGTCTCGTGCGGCATCCTCAACCTAAAGAGAACAGTACACAATGCATTGCTTTGTACTTTCCGTTGTAACAATACCTCGTCTTTGAACAGGACACATGGTCATACATTATTCAGCGTATGGCCCTTGATGTGTGCATGATTTTGAAAGGCTCCGCCACCCAACCGCAGCAGTGCGATGCAGGCTCAATGTTTTCCTCCGCTCACTTTCTCTTCCGGGGTGCTGCTGTTACCCACGCATTTCCCTTCTCGCACAAGGAGGATGTAATAGTAGGCCTATCATTTGTTATGATCGATTACACCTGAAAATTAAATGGGAGCAAATATGTCGTAGGTTCTAGACTATTTTAGGATGGGTAGATGATGCCCAGCCTCCTCTAAGGCATTGCACACCATTGTCAGTATCTGGAACATGCAGATCCATCGTGCAGCCAGCTATAATAAAAATAATTGTAATAGCGTATTTACCGACAAGCCCGGTGCTTGTACTTTGTGCGTAATATTTTCAGGCTTACCGGTGTGCAGAGTGGAGGTAAGGTTGATGCATTTTTCCCAGATTTGTTTTAGTAGATGTTCAGTTAATCTTAAGCATCAAAATGTTCCAAGCTAACAGGAATTGCTTCATGATAAACTGTGCACACAGAAGTTGATCATATTGTTTTGTCACCTAGGTTAAGTTATTCATACCACACTCATTTTATTATTATTGTCTGTCCAGTTTTATTATTTAGGTTCATGATATACAAAACATTGACTTGTTTTTAAATCAAACTTTTTCACTGTTGCAGACCAAGTCTATGATGCTACAAGGTTCACACATCTTGGGGCACGAAAGGCCCCTGGTCATCAGGTTATCATTCACCTCATGTGTTTGGGGCACGGTCTGCCTACCACTGGTTGGCCTAACAACATGTGTCTTCATATCCTCTGTTTTCCATTTTGAGGACTCCACTGGTACTCATTGTCAGGTAACAAGTCCTTGCTTTAAAAAAATGGTCAACCAGATATATTGCTCAGCTCACTCTATGCTTTATTGTGTGTATTTTAGGTTCCTAATTACCTGCCATCTATTAGTGCCTCAATAAGCCTGAGCCCTGAGTGCCACATCTGGCGGTTCTGCATAGGACTGCACTCAGCACCAAGGTTCCTGGTGGCATTTACGTACTTTAAATTTTACAAAACACGCTTTGCCTCAAGGTTTCCAGAGAGTTCACTCAGCTGCTTGAATCTTGCTTTTTCTGTCTCTGAAAACTTTGGCCTCTTGCTCCTCACTTACGTGTCATCCAGTGAGACATACCGTGAGTAATCTATGTTTTTTTAAGCAGTTGTAATAATTATTCCTCTTATCATTTTAAAGCTTCATTGCACTGTGGCTTCCCCTTATGTAATACTGAAGGCTTGGCTCATACCCTGAAGATTTTTTCCTATCCAAAATTGAGATTTTGATCCCAAATACTGACTGCATGTTACAGCTATATGGCTTTAAGAGTATTTTGAGGTTTCAACATATTTGGTAATGCTTGGGGATACAGAAAGCAGCTTGGTTGTGAAAACTGTGAAATATTTGTATTCTGAGTTTGGGTCAAACTACAGTGCATTCCAAGATCAACAAAGCAAAACTAAGAAACTCTGCTGGACTGCTGACAAATTTGAAGTAAATTTACAGCAAAATGAGAGAAACAGCAAATTAGCAAACTTAGACAAATGGATTTTCAGTTGTGTCATCTTGAGTTAAGATACAGAGTTACCTCATCATTATTCCTCAGCCTGACTGATTAAAAGTTGTTAGAAAGTTTAAAATTAGTTTGGTAACATTTTGTTGCACATACAGTATTTTTTGTCAAAATACATATTCACTGTCTTTTTCTCTCCTTTGTTCCTTAGTTGTGCATAAGGAAGGCTTTGTTCTGTTCATTGTCAGCTCCCTTATCTACATGTTGATAACCTGCCGGTTATGGAAAGTTATCAAGAAGTGTTCACTAAGTCCTGAGGTAAGGAACATCCTCTTAAGCACTGAAGGCTGAAATCTCATGTTGTGTGCATCTGTTATTGTCTAACTGCATGATGCACTTTTTTATTGGAATTTTTGGTATACATTTCTCAACATGTTTAGATTTTGAAAAAAAAAAAATGTTCAGATCAAGTTGCCGAAAATATCTGAACTATGCTTTCATGATTACAGGATCAGAGAGATACTAAATCCTTCAAGCACAGCTTACTAAACCAAACTACAACTAACAGTGTTACTATTGTTGTTGTACTATTGTTGTTAAAAAAAAAAGGATATTTACCTTATTTTAAATCTGTGCATATTTTATCAGGAATTTCATCAGGCTTCTTTTAGTACTTAATACTAATTCTGCAGTAACTGATTACCAACTATCCACTTTTTTTCTCTTAGGATGCTAAGTCTTACCATTGGAAAGTACGTTTCTTACTTCTCTTCGTATCCTTCTGTGCTTTTGCTGCATACTTTTACTGGAAACACAACATGTACTGTGAACCAGGGAGTAAGTATAAACCAATCACTTGCAAGACCAAAACCAAAGGACCTATATCTTCTAGTCCTTCATTTCATAGTTATGTGTAGCCTGAATTAACGTCATTGACAATAATGCTTGACAAACTCGCTTCACAAACAATAACAATATATTGCAGTGACAGTGGTATTAATTTATTAGATGTTATTTCAAGGATAATACCCAATAATATGTACATTAAACAACATTAGATTTTCTACAATTTTATGGGAAAAATTAAAAGTTTAATGTTATCTCTCTAATGTAATAATGCCTTTTTTAAATGAAGGCATTGTCCCACCTTCATGGCCATTCTGCCTCATTACTTCTGTTGTTCATGGTCATGTTTTTCAAGGATTCAGTTTAAGCACAGGGGGGTTGTTTTTGTCTGTTGTAATGATTAAGGCAATTGGACACCTACTGAAGGAGAATTTGAAATATTTAGAAATACAGCCACCTTCTTATGTTGAAAATGTGAGGATACAAACACCATTAAATTTGTCACATACATATAATATTTACTTTACACCCCTCTTTCTTTCTACAGGCTATACATTTTTTGCCCTGTTTGAGTATTTGGTGGTGTTCTCCAACATGGCCTTCCATCTCACAGCAGTCTGGGACTTTAAGAGCAGAGAGGTCATGGTCATTTCATCCTCTGAAGATAAAGACTTCTGACTAGAAACTCATGGAGTAAGTACTGAGTGTACAACCACTCCACCAACACCTGCTGGTGACAGCGGCCTTGATCCTGCTGAGGAGGAAGAAGAATGGAAAGAAGGCTTTTTCCATATATTTCCATGATGGCATCCAGTCTCCAAATGTGGGTAGATGTCAGAGTTAAAGAGAGTATGAAACAGAAACAAAAGAAAATGCACTTTTGCTAGTCTACACTATCAATTAGCCGCAAGTGTATTCTTTTGCCTCATACTCAATCACAGACATCTCCTCCTACTTTTATAAATGTAATGTGAAAATTGATCTTTTTTTTGTTTTTTTTTTTTTTTTTAACAATATACAGCACTTTTGTGATCATGGTGTATGTGTGCCAAAGCAAAGTGATGGTTGTGCTTGGCTTTTTCTTTTAAATGCTAAAAAACAAAACAAAACAAACAAAAAAAACAAACAAAAAAAAACAAGTCTACAAATGATGTGAAGTAGAGCAGTGAAAGCCAGGATTTCTACGTATTTATTTTGTTTTCTACTGCAACCCAGTGTGGAATAAAGTCTGCCATAGTTTCCCCATCTGGAATCAGAATGTATAGAAAGGACATTTTCATATAAATCAACTTCATCATTTGTAGATTTTCATTTTTTATTTAAATTTCAGCAATGTCTAGTGAAAGTATTTTGATAGTATGAAGTTGATATTAAGAAAACAATCTTCAGATCTTCAGTGTTTTTATTATTCTCTGTACTGTGTGTCCTGTATGCCCTGTTGTTAATCCAGGTATTATGATCACACACCTCTTATTCAATTGTGTCACACAAGTCAAGGCCACTGACAGGTTGGTGGAGGCAGAGAGAGATGAAAACCCAGGTAACAAACGAAAATTGATGTTCCAGGGACTACAGGAACTAGCATGTCATGCTAGCTTACCTGGAAATGTTGTAAAATGGCTTGACATTTGACAGAATTTTTGATTTGAAAATAAAAATGAGAAATTGGAGGTCTCAACATATCACTTCATATTGATGGGCTCATTTGATATTTGTTTTCATTGCTGACTTAGGATAGAGGAGCAAGTACTGGTCTAATTGGTAATTGCACATTGTAAGTAAAAAGTTTAATGTTAAAGTGTACAATCACAATAAGCAATATATATCATTCTCTTCTTTCATTTGGACTGAAATGCATTCTTGTCCTAAAGTAAAAAGAATGGTGGTACTTAAGGCAATCCCAGTGTCCTTGTCCTAATAATGAATATGTAAATAAGGAAAAATCTCCCTTTATATTCGTCTTACATTCCTCTAAGAACTTAAAGCATGTGTGTGATAGTGGTAAAATTAAAGTGACCATATCATGCTGAAGATATTTTTTCATCTCCTGTGGTATATTTCACAATGGTATTATATTACTATTATGTGATATGCGGATAGTATCTTTGTACAATTTCTTACAGAATTATTTTTGCAGTACCCTAGTGATCACGACGATATAACATGCCCAGTGTATGCCAAGTTGATAGCTACCAAAGTCCACCAGATGGCATACTTATGCATTTTTTTGGTCCATTAATGCATGGTGCAGTACATACTCCAGACGTTAGGGGGCAGCACTTCCGACCCTGCCACGCACACCGCATTCTAGAAGATAACAAGCCCCTCCGCGCGCCCATCGCGCCACATTCTGCGGCTTTTCCCGTTCGGTCAGTAGGAGGGAAGGACCGAGACCTTTTACAGGAGGTGGAGTTGTGCTGTGCTTTGACTCCGGGGGACCAGACATCTGCTGCGATGTCAAGACAGAACTGAAACGAAGAATCTGTTGGCTCGGGCATATGTCAGGTAACTTGTTTGTGGTTTTTACTTAATAACGTAATATTCCGATAAGCGTTAATATCCACAAAACGCGTTAGCCTAGCTGAACTGCACTTGCTGCACCTTAGGTTCCGCGTCTGACAGGTCTTATGCTAGCTTGGGTTAGCTTAACAATGGCTAGCGTTCGTTCGTAGAAAATGAAGCCGACCGTATTGTGAACTCAAAACACGGAAACGTTGCGATAACATTGGCATTCATGATAATATATTACCATCCATTGGCTCTCTCAGCTAACTAACGTTACCTAGCCAACATGAGTAGCTAATACTACCGACCGGTTTGTCAGCAAGTGCCAGTCAGTAGTAGTGGTGGTAGAGACCTGGCAGCTGTCACTTTTCATAATCTTGAAATTTCTGTCACTTGCCAACATGCTGGAAAGAATCCGTACATAGGCAGTTAACATTACTTTCACCCCAGCTTACGCCTATTGTTATCAGCAAGCTAAGCGTTGCTGTTACCGTAGCGTTGACTCAAGTCAGGAAGAGTAGTCACATTTTTCGAGCGTGTCTGCTGCAAGAAATCTTTATGTAACCTTATTTCTTTGTCTGTCCCATCCACGATTCGTGCTGCCTCTTTCTCTCTCTTGGCCTCTCCTATGGGGTTTAACAGACAATTGTGCGGAATAGGTCGTGATTGTTTTAACTGTGAACGTTCATTGTCTATACTAAATTAAACGTTGGTTAACAAACGCTGTAAAATGAGATAACAGTTTTGGGATTTTCAAGGGAATCTTCTGCTTCTTTTCTAGCAAACATCAGTCATGGAGTTCAGCAAAGTGACGACCTTATGGATTTTTTGCTTGTGTCTCCTTGGGGAAAGTTGGACAGAAAAACCAAGTTCACCCACATCGGACAATCAGCATATTGATTATGGGGTGTCAGGTGAGTACTGAGTCATCTAGAATCTGCAGTAGTATTTTTAGTGTCATGTATTTCAGTTCATTGATGAAGCAAACCCGGCAGACTATAGACCAGCAGTAGCGACATAGCCTTACATATTTTTGAAATTGTGCAGGCTCTAAATGTAGCCACGCTGAGAATAGTAGGGCAGACATTCTCCATTAAGCCCTGTCCTTTAACTTAGATCTAGGCTCCCAGTCAAACAAGATGGACTAACTCATTAATCTTGGTAGTTAGTGGAGGGAATGAGCAGGGATTTGAATGACTTTTGATTCATAGGTTTATGATTTGAATTGTAAAACGATTCTTAGTGTGCCACAGTTTTCAAACAGTACTTTGAAATAGCTTTTCCACCATTTGTCTGTCTAATACATCTAACAACATAATCGTAACAATTTACTACACATTTATTGTGTTAATCTTGGTGATGTGAAATCAGTCTAACACAGGTCTGTGCCAAAAAACTAAGAGGACTTTATTCAGAGTGTACAGTACCATACAGGGCTCCAGTGAATAATAATATTATAGATGATAATAGACTGTATGTACATGCAAACTTAACATGTCTCAACAGAGAGACTTAATTAATAATCTACTCTGTAGGCTTGCATTTAAAAGAATCGCCATAAAAACTGATGGGAAAAATTTCTCTCATAAGTGCACTTATATAATAACATGTAAACTCTGGCTGTTTTTGAGTGCTTGTTTATTGCATTACATAGTGCTTTTTAATTTAAAAATAGTCAACATAAATATGTGCCATCATAAAAGCATATGAGCATAAAATCAGTTTTGTTAGTTCGTGGTTCATGATATTGTAAACGTACAGATATTTTTAGATGAAGCCTGCTGTCAGGTTCATACTCTGTTGTCTCATTCCAAACAGTGATTCTGCATGAACAATGACAATATCAACAGTGGCTGCATCTCTGTTAAGCACATCTTGTACCACCAAAGGACCTTTTGATAATGAAGCATGAATCTATTGCTGAGGTGCATCAAGAGTCTATAGTCTGTGATCCCATATTCTTTTGTTTTTCTTAGCTTAATAAGGGCCTAATAAAGGCCTAACTGTTGCCCAGATACTCATTTTGAGATCATCTGATTTGACATTAGGTAGTAATTTGCCAAACTGCAGGGGAAAGACATTTGCATGCTTGGTTGTCATAGTCTGGTTGTGAGAATGTCTGAACATGGAAGACTGTTGAGACTCTGACTTTGTGGTATGTACACATTCTGCTCTTAAAGCACAGTTTTACTAACATGTGTCACATGTCATAAAGGGCCACAGTCCATGAAAGAATTGATTCTTGACAGTGGATTTCAGCGCTTACCAGACCTTTTTGCATGACAGTGGAAAAAGTAACCATTCTAGTTGTGTAGCGGGAGAATTTTGTAGCATGTTCTGTATCTACATGCAGGCACACAGAGTAACTTGCGTAACTTAAGCTCTGAAAAAAGGCAGGCTGGTATGTAAATATCTTATCTTGTGTCTCTGGAGCTTTGCAAACCAAATGAGACAGTGGCAGGTTGGGTATATAAAGGAGTTGCAGACGGTGGCTTGCACTATGGATAACTGTCATTCTTTGTTTAATGCGGTGCGTGTGAGTGAGAGAGAGGGAATTAGGCTAATACTTTTTGAAATGTGGTGCTGCAGGTACTCTTGTTACTCTGGAATGCATACATACTGATTCAAAAGCAAACTTTTTACCACCAGGGAGTCTATGTCATGCAGCCTCCTTTGATAGTTTTGATGTTATGACTTCATGTACAGGTACTACACTGGTGTAAAACATAAATGACCGCTGTTAATTAGAAACATTTTAGGTATCAAGCTGACCCTCTCATCCAGAGCAACTTGGGGTGAGTCAGCAGGTTGCAGTTCAGTGTTTTTTGTCAAGGGAAAGTTCAGCATGACACAGAGACATTCATGGACACACACTGACTGTTGGCAGGGATTTAATCTGTGACATGCTTCACTTTCTGTATTGTTTCTCTTACCAGTTAGCCACTCTCTGGGAATTAAAGACACATGGACAGGATAAATATAGATGATCCACAAGGAATACTTCAGGCACACTTGCACAGAGCAGGAATATAGTAAAAATGCCTTTATTGATTACTGGGGCATATCAAAGTAAAAATACAAGTAAAAGGATGCCACAAAACGCTGACCTGTTTCCTGGGTCCTCCTCAGGGTGTGGCTGGAAGGAGATGTCAAAACCTTGGTCTTTTCCACGCTTTCAAACATGGACAGGAGTCATAAAATTTGATCAGTGGGAAATGGACATCATGTTGTGAACGCTGGCCCGCTGCTCAGTGCTAGCAACTGATTATACGGTGTTTGAGTAGGTGGAAATAATTAACAACGAAGCAGTATCAATTTAGACATATGCACCTTGTTGTTTCATTCTGCTCACTGCCATCTCACTGCCAGCTGTGAGGATGAGGCAGGCACCATGAAAAGCAATATTAGTGTCACTGATCATTGATCAAATTGATCAGTGCATACATTTAGAATTATATTTTGTTGGCACCAATTGATAGCTGTGTGTTTTTGCCAATTTTACAGTAAAGATTACCTATCTTGTAGCCAATCAGCATCAACTAAATTCAAGTGTTCTGTTGAATGAAGCTGTTGTGTAGTGGTCAGAAATGCTCTGTCCCACTTTTTGCTGCAGTGCAGGGGTACATTTTGTGTTGGCAAAATCTTTGTGTTGGAGAGGAAATGCTTTGAAAACCTGATGGTCAGAATACTGCTGCCAGAAGCTGAAAATAAGCCATTTAGTTAGTTTGATGTCTGTACCTGTGTTATATAATATTTTTTGTGAAGAGTTGTCAGTTTTACATCCTGGCTTTGGTTGATGATGGAAAGCAGGCAAATAACAAGCCTCGAATCAGTTGAGAACTGGACACCACATTCTCATGTTTGATAGCAAAGCTAAACTCCTCCTTAACCTTCGCCTTCACCTTCCCTTTTGTGGCGATGGTTCCTGTGTAACTAGGCAATATAATTCACAGCAAAAGTTTGCCGCATTATAAATGCGCTTCTGAAAACTTCAAGGTTAGTATTCTTGTGAATTCAGTTCAACCAAGCTGTTCTGAAATGAAACACAGATAGACTTACACTTGTTACAGGTAGCTTGTCGAGCTCTTTCACATAATTTAAGTGTGTGTCTGCAGTGCACGCCAGACAAGGTTTCCTCTTTGTGGGAGTGGTGGCATTATCTCTGATCTGTAGCAGAGGATTTCTAATCCCTCAGGAGAGAGGGGGAACACAGAGGGCAGACAGGCTCCACTAGCTGGCTGTTTCATAACCATGACCAAGGCCAAACCACTGACTATCACTGGCATGTGACAGGTTCATGAGAGTAGTGAAAATAGGGTCAACTTCCTGTCCTGGCTAGGTCTTTATTGTTACAGCAGTTTACACAATGTAGTTTTTTTGTGGCTTACTGCCATTTGAAGCAGCTTTCTCATGGACTGAACTAGGGCCTCCTGACAAAAATAATAGTCCTTATCACAATTATTTGTCTGGATTATTTCAGGAAACTTGCACCTTAACACATTTTGATTATTCCACTTAATTCAGTACAGTATTTCTCAAAGTAACAACAGCTAAAAAGTCTTACTTTCTCTCTTACTGTCTCACTCTTATAGTGATCCTTATTTACATAATTCAAATGTTAAAGCTGCTACCAGTACAGTTTGAAACCTGTTGACTTTGGCAACCCCTCAAGTTATTTTAGTTACAACTAGATTGAGCTATCCAAACATTTTTTAATGTAAATTGCGTAAACAGAATTTAAGTGTGGGTTATGTATACCAAAACATTTTTGCCATCAGGCTAATATGATACTGAAAGATAGCTAATCTATCAATATAATGTTGGATTTTTTCCTGGCCAACCTTTGCAAATGATGTAGTTATCCTGATTATTTCCTAACTTTAACTACAGCAGTAGCTGATACTGCAAATCTAGCGAGGTACCAGATAACTGCACAGCATCTGTACTTCCTTATACATTTGTTTGCCTCCAAATAAGTAGAGTGAGACTGTCCTCTTCCTTATTTGGTTGAGGCCCCTCCTTTGTGCCATAAGTCAGCACTGCAGTTTGAAGGAAGTTGTACCTGGAGACACACAGGATAAACACAGAATAAACCAGTTTTCAGGGTGGTAGTGTCATTTTTCTACAGACATTATTTTATGCAAAAGTCAAATTGAAAGTGATATATTGACATAAATATTATACATGCAGGGGCTTTAGCCTATTTCTTTGTAGCAGAGCTGCAACTATAAGATTCAGACTCACTTTGCACAGAATCTGTTTTTGTTTGTTGTTATCCGGTTACAAACCATAGCATATCCAAATGATAGATAATGATCTGCTTTCAGGGACTACAGTGCTTTCACTTTCAGACATGGGAGAAAGATTTTCCTCTCTAACTTGCTTATCATTTTCTTCCACTCTGCTTGTCACTGGAAGTGTTTGCTTCTCTATCTTAACTTCTGTTTTGGTCACATGGGTGCATATTCTCTTTGGGCAAAATGGAGTCATAGGCAACTGGACCTTGTATTTGTCTTAGGAAGACGTTTCGCCTCTTATCCAAGGGGCTTCATCAGTTCATGCGCATCGGTCTTTCTAGTCCGCACTAGTCTGACGATGCATATTGAACGTGTGATTGGCCTCATGTAATGTGAGCGTTTGAAATACTGTATACCACACTTAGTTAAGACCTATACACATAGCGCTGATATGAGCATTGAGTTACGAGGTTACACAAATAGGTTACTTGATTTAGTTGGCTTTGAAGTACCCATCTTCAAGTCTTTATTGTTTTTTTGATCCTAAATTAATTTGTATTTTGGAATGTGCTTGCATGCATGCATGTCAACTCCTGTCTTCACAGGCCTTACTTTTACTGCCATAATTATTTGAAAATACTTATTGGATGTTTCAGTGTTGAGAAGAAAGCATGGCTTAGTTGGTGCTGAAAAGTAGAAACTTGAGTGTGGAAAAGGTTTGGAGGTTTTCCACGGATTGCCCAATTACAGCAAGAACCATGACTAAGATTTCCAAGAAGCATGTATTATCATTATTAGCAGTATCAGCTATAGCAACATATTTTTGTGATGTGCAATTTTAGTCACAACATTCTGACATTTGTTTCCAAAATCAATAGGCCAGTAGAAAAGCTTTATTTTCCACAGAAAAACTTTAAGAAATGTGAATTATGCTTTGTTGACCAATCACTGTCAAAGTTATCTCTCTGAAATGTGTTGACATGACTGTTTCTCCACCAGAACTCTGTCGCATTGATGAACCGCTATGCCAGGATGAGAATGCTGTTCTCAGCTTTGAGGCTATCCGTAGTATCCACAAGCAGATGGATGATGACGCAAACGGCAATGTAGACGTGATAGAGACAGACGGGGTAAGTAACAGCCTAGAACGTCTTCATCTACAAATGTTGGTGCTCTTTAGAAAGTGTTGCGCTGTTTTGTGCGGTCCCATCATCGGGGTTTACTCAGTCAGAGGAGGCTTACAAGTATCAGTGCTGTAATCTTTTGTCTTTGAGGGATTCCTTTGCCAGGACGGTCAGGATAAAGTGGATAAGTTAATGATAGCCCTGTAATGCCCTTAACGTACTCTGAGTAAGTGAAGGATTTCTTACCCACTTCACTTATGTGCTTCAGTGCTCTTCTTGTTGATGTTTCTGTCAAATAATTAACCTAATTCACACTAAGTCACAGTCTATGTATGCTGTAGATGTTAGTAGCTCTGTGGTTTGTATTTTTGTCATGCATCAGCAGTGTTGGCTTGATTTGTTTCAGTGACAGATTGTGAACTTCAGCGAAAGCAGAGCTTTAGAAATCAAAGCTTATGTGTGTTCACAATAGTGAGGAAGTGTGGAGTGTTTGTGAGAAGTTGGGTCTGATAATACATTTACAACCTTTTAGCTCCCAGCCTCAGCTCTAGTCTGTGCTATGTAGTGTGGCCTTGAAGAGGCCTCTTCTGGAGCCTCATTTCAATTTGGTTCAGCGTGATGCATTTTGTTCAAGCTAGACCAAAGCAAGTAGCCTCACCACTACAGCAGTCTTCTGGAAGAGGCACTTGGCATGCGGAGTCTCCAGAGGCTAGCAATCAAGTGCACTGCAGCCAGCGCTCATATCAGTAGTGGCTAGGAGCCAAAGAGTGGAAAGCTCACAACAGTTAAGAGCACTTCAAGACAGTGAACCTGGTACCTGTTATGTTTCAGTGATTGAATAATGAGGAGAGGTGATTGCTATACCACTGATGTTAGAACCTGCACCTGGCTCTTATAAACTGAGACTTGGACTTGGTTATTTTATACAGTACAAGGAGCCTGCTAAATTTCTAGTGAATATGTTTTCAGGAGCATGATTTTTCACCTGCAGTGCAGACCATCTTTCAGCCCTGTAGTGAAACCCTCCCACACAAATCTATCAAGAAAGAAAGGCATCATCATCATGACTTATTACTGTCCTCCACACATGTTGCATGAGTTGTTTTTTGTGGGGGCGCAAGTTGCTACAGTATGTAGCCAAGATTTTTCTTTTTTGAAAAAGAGCAACCTGGTGGCTGAACTAGCCCACAACAACATGGGTAACCAGTAGCAAGGTTTCCATATGCCGAGATATGACCACCGAATACAGTGTCACACACAAAAAAATATAGTGCAATCACAACTGTTTCGTATATTTTTCTTTATATTGCGAGGGAACATCTCTCAAGGTCAGATCAGCACCCAGAGCACCATACATGTTGGTGTAATCTGCCATGTAGCATGTGCTGTCTTATTCTGTGTACAGTGTGTCTCTGCCTCTAAATCTTTGTCATCTTTATATTCGTCCTTGTCATCATAATTTTTAATAGCACAATATTTAAAAGCACAGAAAGTATAAATTCACCTGTGAACATTTGTCTTAATTGCCTGAAGTAATTTTCCTATACAAGCCAGCATTTGGCTCATGTGGCTGGTTTTTAAAGCACAAGGGTGTTGCTCTTTACCCTGGGAAAAGGGTAAAGCTGTCTAGAGTGTAGCCTATGCTGTTGGTTGGCACACAAATTTGTGATTTCCATGGATCATTTACATTTCTCGCTCTCGGAAAGTTTGATTTTTGTAGTGATATATCAGAACAAATAAATGAGTCTAGATTCTAGGAACTCATGATTTCTTTTCTTGGGACTGTGACACAAACTTGAGCTCTTGATAACGGTATCTTAATTCTTGCTCTTTCTGGTAATCAAAACATGCATCATATTGTAGAATAACAGCTAACATGAAATTGAGAGAATTTTGTGCAATAACTCAAAGCCAGTCTCGAGAAAGCATGCAGAATCAATTGCAAATGTCCTTTTGGATTTTCAGACGTTTTACGTATGTTGTTATTCATCCGCCCACGACTGAACAGGACTTTCTGTATTGTTGAGGATGTGTGCATTAGCTATGATCTGATAAGGTTTGATTTCTTTGTGACGTAAACGTAAAACTAAAGAGTCTGACTGGCTGTGCAACTGAGTAAGGTTGTGTCAATAAATGGGACAGAAATTATATTTTCTATCATCAAACATCTGTTGGAAGATCTGAATTAAAGTAACTACTCTTGTTCATTCATGCTTGTATAGGTCTCATCATCTTTTTAACCACTCTATCAAACTTTCCTGTCACCCTGCAGTTCCTAAGAGAGGATCTTAACTACCATGATCCCAAGGCCAAACATAACAGCTTCCATGGTGATGACCAATTCATCAGCGTGGAGGACTTGTGGAATGCATGGAAAGGCTCTGAAGGTACTGCACCGAAACCTTTCGTTGTCCACTGAAGGCCAGTACCTGCTCAAGCAAAATCTCCCAGGCAGATTTTGCTCTTTGCATCTTTTTTGCATTTATGAGTCTGAGACTTGCCGGCTTTGATTTGCTTTGATATGCTTAGCCCATCCTGGCTGTTTTGATGTTGAATCGCTCACTGTTGTTGCTTTTTATTGTGCTTTTATTGAAACGTCATGTTGAGATTGCTTGTGCTTTTGATTGCCATTAGTGGAGTACTGTAGTGTTTCTGATGGCCGTCAAGTGTGAGTTCAGGTTTTCTACCCATGAAAGACAAGGGCAGGTCACCGTTTAGCCTTTGGAGCCTTCTCTCTCACCCAGCAGTGAAGAAAGGCAGTTGACCAACACGCATGTCAGAATTACCAAGCAAAGTGCAGGCCACTTACCAGCTACAGCCTTCTGGCACTGGGTCATCACTGAATCTGTCAACACAAAATTCACACACATGAACACACTCTAACCTTCTTCTTGCTATCTGTATGGCCAGTTTATCTTGTACTCTGTAAGAGGAGCTCTCATGGCTGTGCTGTATCATGGATTTTCACACCCTTGCCTCTAGCCTGCCTTTTCTTTCCCTTTTTTGCTCATGTTTCTGTCTGATTTACCCTGCATTGCAGCTTCTTGTCAGGGCTCAGGAGCTTCTGAGCCAGGAAACTGGGTCTTTGCTCAGGCCAGCAGCATGCAGCACATTAACACAAGCAGCCCACACTGTTGGCTCTCTGCCAGGGGCTGTTTTGGAGCGGATTTCCCTTACCTTGTATTTACTAAGAGTAAGCCAGTGTATGTGTGTAGTGATAGGGGATACCTCTTAGTTAATTTAGCATATAGGTGTAGACAGTCATAACATATTGAGTTTAATTACAGATGTCTGTCTCAAGTTTCAAGTTGCATACTGTGTAATGGAGATATGTAGCCCTGTCTGAATACTGCTAGTGTCAGATGAAGGAGAATCAAGTCTGTGCTTTAAGTTTTTTTTTTTTTTCCTCCCCTCAGTGTATAATTGGACAGTGGATGAAGTGGTAGAATGGCTCATCGCCTATGTGGAACTGCCACAGTATGTGGATGCCTTTCGCAAGATGCATTTTAATGGAAGTGTCATGCCAAGGTAAGTGACATTACAAACTGCAGTGACCTTTTTCATTGATAACCTGCAGAGCAGCTCTAAAATGTGGCCATTTCAGTTGCATATTGTTGCTGTCCAGTGAAAATTAATACATAAACTTTTCACAAAGTTAAGAAAAACAGCGTTTTTTCAGCTTGGTCACTGTGAATTTGAGTTTATCTGATGGGTTTGGAAATGATGGTTTAAGACCCAAGAGAGGTAGAATTTCCGCAGCCATTAGAGTAGCATGAAATCCTTCAGCTGAAGTGAAAACTTGAAAATCATCAGGACTGGAGTTGCAAGATTTTCAATTGCGATATGCAATGTGGGAAAACTGGTGCTACCATGAATAGATGACCTAGGCAACTTTTCAGTGTTAGCAGTGAAAACCTCTGTAGGGTTAAATTCCCTATTCTAATCAGTCATGATGAGCTTTACAATATGCACTTTGTTTGTCAGCTATTTTTTTAATTGGTTAGAATTAAACCACTTTCACAAGGTGTCCAGTCTGTTCAAGTAGCACAATAAACAAATAGTGCATTTATGTCGAATTGATAGGATTTTGAAAATTCATTAAGGGCTTTGATTACATATACTTAGAAATATATACACTCTTTATGAGGTTATACCCTTTATTGTATTTTAGGAACAGCCTTTTTACTGATATGTTTGTCTTAGCTTCCATCTCATATGCCATCCGTATATTTTTTTATTTATACATATCTTTATTTTTATTTTTACATTATTTATTATATAGTGTTTATTTTTTATATTGTGTGTATACCAATCTAAGTTGTTGTGTGGCATTGTATCTGTGTTGCTACTGTGGTAAAGAACTTTCCCTCTGGGGATTAACAAAGTACCTCTCTATCCGTCTGTCTATCTAACATAATTGACAGTTCGGTCAAAAACTACCCATTGTATCGACATTGTACTAGCTGACCTGTCATAACATGAATAACTGAATTAATTACACATGATTTGCTAATGGAAGGGGCAGAAAACCACCAACCTTGTGCAACCTAATCCGAGCCTGACATCATTTGACAACTGGGTCTCTCGCTTGGCGGTCTCTCTAATGTATTTGAATAAATAACAGTCTAGGTCTATACATGCACATAGGTGAATATAAAACAATGTATGTTTATTATGTGGAACCATTAATAACAACAAATTGCTTGTTCTTGGAACATTGAAATGGAATTAAATGTTTAATTTTGTATTGTAGCCTTTTTTTTTTTTTACTGAAATTAGGCTATACTTGTATTTCCAAATTTTATTAGATTATTGGATTTATTGGAGTAGATGAAAGAGTTTTTAAGTGGAATTGGAAATGGTATTGGTATATAATAAAACCTTTGATTCATACCTCTACTGAGACGAGGAATGTGCCCTAAATGCAAGAGACTCCTTGTAAATCGTGTTGGGATGCAACATGATCTATTAATGGTATTTCAGAAAAAAAGAAAGTTCTTGTAAAAAAGTTAACCTAAAAGCATGCATAGTTCTGTCTTTCCTTGTTCTTGCAAAACAGTCATTTCTCTGTTCTCTTTCAGGCTTGCTGTAAAGAATGCCACTCTGACAGTTTCTATTCTGAAGATACTGGATCGCAGCCATGTGCAGAAGTTGCAGCTGAAAGCTTTGGAAACTGTACTTTTCGGTGCTCCACTGAGTAAGTGAGGTTATTTGTTTTTTAGTACCTGTGTCTCCTGTTCATGTACCAGCAATGAGTTGTATCAGACATCTCAAAACCCTTACAAGACATCAGAAAAGAAATGCAGTTGCCAGTTGAATCCAGTGTGTACACATACAACGTTAATCTGAAACTGAGACTGAAGAGGCTACTCTTTTATGTGAGAAATACAACAGTGTTGCAGTTTTTATGCTAACTGGACCACCACAGATTATTAGCTTCAGGTCATTGAAGAGTTAGCTGCGGGGAAAGAGCGGCATGGTGCACAAATCAGTAGTAAGATTTTGTTACACCATGTTTGGCAACGCTCAGAGGCAAAAACAACTGCTTCATTTAGTCAACCTAGATCTGTAATAATGTATACACAATGCAAGATATTTACTTGAGTGAACATTGTGCTAATCTTTTAATCAACATATATGTTTCATTTCACATCAGATATGACTTTTAAATCAACTTTGAGTACTGAATGTTCACAGATAATCTTAATACTGACCTAAGCAAAACTCCCCTAATGCTTATTGAATGGGAGTCATGCGGGTAAACTGTGACATGGCTCAGAAAGCATGTCGTACATATTAACATTGGTCAAAAACAAACCTTCATTTTAAACGGAATGATACTAAGAGGCATGTCATTATTGTCCCATGACTCCCATTTATTTAGCGTTTGATGCTGTTCACTGACTAGTGGCAGAGAACCAAGACATACAGTCCAGTTGTACCTAGGCCAAAGTTTATGCCCTGGCCAAATAATCTGTGACAAGTGGGGGGGAAAACGACATGGGTTAATCCTTTAACTATACACTCAGAGAAGTGAGTAGTTAGAGAAACCAGTTACCCAGTCTGCAAGGCATGCAGGAAGTAAGCTGAGGTGAGACCAGGCTGCTCTGTATTCCAGACACACCTCTCTGCGCACTGAGATACATAAACACAACTCTGCACTCCTCTTCTCCCTCACCTTTTCTACTATCATCACTCCAGTCTGCCACAATAGAATGTGAGCTTTCAGGTTACAATAGAAGTTGAACTGGTTTCACCTTAGGCGTCGCCCTCCTTGGCAGTGCAATGTTGACAAGGGAAAACGTACCCAAAATCACTGCCAAAATGTCTATTTTTTCCATGTAAAACTATGAAGTGTGAACGGCTTTGGGTGGAGAAGTTGAAGCAAGACAAGCCAGGACTGGGATTTTGCACTATTAGGCCAAGAAAAAGGGAGAATCACAGAGCAGGGAGTTATGTAATAACACAAAATATTAATATTGCCTAGAGACTTTCTAGCATTGAAGTTCTACCCATTATCTTTACTGGAGCAAGAGTTACAGATACTTTGCAGATGAGTTAAAAGCAGAAAAATGCATATTTGGAAGAGGAGAGATGATGAAAGCAAGAAAGAGGAGTAAAAGTAATGAAACCTCCTTGGAAGTGAGCAATTACAAAGGAAAGTAACTACAGAGCGGAAGTGCATGCAGAGGTCTGTGTCTGGCATGTGTCATTGTGCATGTGTTTTGTTAGAGTCCCACCCGAAGGAGGACATTAGAGAGGGCTGTCTGGCTTTGACAGCCTCTCAAAGCCAGGGAGGCCTTGCTAATAGCACATACACTGACTGGATATAGCAACAGCATTTTAAGACACATCTCACAATGGGATTGATCCTAATCTTCCTTAGAAGTGGACACTTGTACAATGAGTAACACAGTTTTGCTAAATTGGGTCCACTTACTGCTTTGTTTATGAGTCATTTTCTATATAATGGAGCTTTTCACCACAGGCATAGGAGAACACAGTTGAGTCTAGTCATTCCTAGTGTAATGGTTAATTAAATGTCACTTTGGACTGCCTTGGTGGCATTCCTTAAAGGCAGTGATGCAGTATTTAAGAAGTAGTAAATGACAGACTAGACTTGGATAATAACAAAAAAGGCACTAGCATCATGTAGTTTTGAACAGGTAATGTTCTGCCTGCAGTAATTACACCTTCATCAAGAGTAATCTAGAATCAGGAGTTTATTTCATATCAGCTAAGCGATGCAAGATATACCTTTTAAATTGGCTCTGCTGAATCCTAATGTACACCCAAGATAATTTCAGCATACATTTCTTAATTGTTAAATATCATGATCAGATATTTTGGAGTTGTGGTCATACTGGTAGGAAGCAAAGATCGGCTTTGGGTGTGCAAAGATGTCATTGGTAAATATCGCCTGAGCCTAATCATCTCTCCGCTGTGTGGTCTTCTGGCTCTGCAGAACTGAGGAGAGACAGGACAACAGGACTATAGCTGTGCTCTAGGCCTCCCAACTTGCCTTACAGTCGTGACAGCATAACAGTTACAGACAGTCCAGGTTCCTTTTGGCTCTGAATGACCTGTGTTTGTTCTGGATTGTGTAAGCAAGACTACAGGAATATACACAGTCCCGAGGCCTAATGATGTGCCTATTATCCTACATTGGACACATGATAAAGGAGCTTTGTGCCATCGGGAGAAACAGTGATTTATGGAGTGAATGTGGCCGAGGTCCCTTTTTAAATAACAGCCAGTGGTGCAGGATTAGTTTGTCCTGTTTGATCTTATCTAAAATATGCAAGTCCCATGCAGACTGGCATCCTTTTCCTCCTGGTTTTACTTCCTTTTTGTCATGCTTCATAAAGCACGTAGTGTGTGTTGAAATCTTGTTCCCACACAAACCCTTGGAAGGTTTGAAAGAAAAATCAACCAAAATAGCAAATGGGATTTATGTTTGATATTGAAGTGAGCTTAAGAAAGAATCAAGTAAAGCTTAAAAATTAAATGTTATTTCCTATTGTACGTACATATGTTTATTGCATTTTGTTTTCCATTGAGGGTGTAAAATCCAGTTATATCTCCTCATTGTGAGCTAAACAGTTTTCTGAGTTGATCACAGTGCAAAACCTGTTTGGCCAGACTGTCTTATAGGAAGTTTGCAATAAGGTAAGGTAAGGTAATAAGAAGAATGCCCTTTTGGTCCTGTTAGCTTCATAGGCGGACCTGTGAACACTTCTGTTAGTGACACGGCACACAAGTAACTCATACTGCAGTCAGGAAGTAAAACCACGAACAAACCTGGCAGGTTATCAGGGTATGGGTCATCATTGTGTTTATCGTGACAGATATAGGATCTATTATAAAGTATATGGATTGATTACATTAAAACAGAGCGGAGTGATTCCAGATGTTTGTGACAGAGAAGTTATAAACTAATTTCTACTGACTAACAACTTAAGCAGTTGCACAAACTTTATTTTATGAGTTTTTGTTAATGTTCCAATTGTGTGTATGTGTGTGTTCTTCCTCTTCCTCATAACAGCAATTGGAACTTGCATTACTATTAAGGAACTATACAGCATAATAAAGACTGGCAATGCCCCTGGGTGGAAGTGTTGCAAGTGACAGGAAAGCCACAAGTATTTTGAACCAAGATCAACTTGCAAGAGCGCGTTGCCTGCGAGGCTGTTAGGTCCATGCTCTCTGTGAATTGCTGCATTAATATTTTCTGACCTGACAAATGACAGAAGGACCAGATTTAAATACAAAATTAATTCTCGGTTGAGTTTTCCTTTTTAAATGGTCTTTGTCAAAGCTCTCCTTGGTTGAAAGAAGTTCTGAACCTCATCTGAGGCTTTGTGGCTAATTATAAATAAGATGGGTTACTGCATGGCTGGCCGTGACTCTTAGGAATTGAACAGCGATGAATGCCGTAGGATGACAACATGACAGGACACTCACACCTCACTCCCGATTGTTCCGAGGACAAGAGGGAGGAGAGCTAGGGTTTCATTTATTATCTCTCCTGTGTAGCTAAATGTCACAGTTCCTTTACCTTGGTTTTCTGTGCATGTTGTTCATGAGTATCAGTTACCAGACTGAAATAGGTTGTGTTAACCTAGATTTGTCTTGGTCTTTGAGACTAGGGCCCACTTACCGCAACCTATTGATTCTCTTCTATTTATGTCACTTCGCAACAGTTGCAGTATGACTAGGCTGTGGTCAAACTGCCCCCACCAATCATGCTACTACACAGTGGATACACGATAAGCTTGTTCATGCTTGGCCAGTCTATCCTCATTATTTCATATAATTATATGTCCTCCTCTTTTTCTTTCTGTCTCCCCAGTGAATAGACATAACCACTTGAAGGATTTCATGCTGGTAGTGTCAATAGTCATTGGCATGGGTGGCTGCTGGTTTGCCTACATCCAGAACCGCTACTCCAAGGACCACATGAAGAAGATGATGAAAGACCTGGAGGGCCTGCAGAGAGCTGAGCAGAGTCTGCATGACCTACAACAAAAGTGAGGGTTTTTCCCACCACTACAGGAAAAAACAAAGTTTTGCAGCTACGTTTGGCCATGTTTTCTTTATATATTTTTTTAAATTGTACAATGCGCACACACACAATTTGTTTTAAGTTTCTATATTGAGTACTACATTGACTATAGGGCAACCTTTATTTTATTTAAGTTTTCACATAGTATTTTATCCATTGAATACACTATCACTGCTGGTAAACCCTTGTAAATTAGTAATCTTAATAGTTGCAGCAGTGTGAGTGAGTCTTATTTTGGCATATAGAAATAAGAGGTAGTTGCCCTTCTGGAAGTAAATATTCAAAAACTTGATTTTAAATATGAACCCCAAGAATTTTGCTCTGCAAATAAGAAATACTTGTTGGAGTGACACATTACCAATATTCAGATGTTAAACATTTGGGAATTAAGTTTGCTTAGTATGTAGTTATGTTGTTGTGGCAACTTTCACAAGACTGCAGTGATTGCATGTATGTGGCCCATTCTTCATAAATGGGAAGTGAAAGACTTTAGCTGAATCATGAAAGTCTGTGAAAACAGGACTGCGAGTCACTGGTTGGACTCTTAATGGACAGCATCAAGTTTTGGGAAAATTCGCTTGTCTGTCGTAACTAGAGTCCAATGAGAAGATCGATACCAAGTTCATCCCTGTGCATTCGACAGCAGTGAGCTGCATGCTGACTGAGTTAGCATAATGTATGGCTGCAGGATCAGCCTACTAGCTTAGCTCCTGTGAAGAGAGGAATAGAAACCTTCCTGTACCTTGAAAGCTGAGTTATTTAAGTGATACATCTTGTGTCTGTTTGAGGAGAAATTTAAAAATGTAACTCAAATGCATACAATCCCTCATGTATGTGAGCAAGCAGTTTACAATGGAACATACCAGGGGTCCTTTTGCTTCATCAGTCAGGAAATATAAAATAGACTACACGCATGTGTAGTCTATATAAATTTCACACTTCTCAGGAAATGCTTGAAGTGTGTGAATGAATTTAAATGAATTGAGCTGTAAAGAACCAATAGCAGTTGCATTTGTCCAAGAACTTCTTGGCATATTGGTTCCAACCAGTACCTTTTCTTGATACCTAACACTAATAACAGCATCACTTAAAAACATAAAAATGATAGCTATCTTGGTCCACTTTATCCTTCATGGAATGCTTGGAATGCACTTTAATCTGCACCATCTCCTCTGATTCCTCTTGGTTGAATATTTAAGGGATCAGAAGGAGAGGGCATTACCAAGATGCACACATAGTGCCGAGAACTTCTTTGAAATCACAAGGAAACAGCATTTTGATGGTGTCTTGCTTCTGTAATTCGATTTAAAACAAGGTGTTAGGGCAGGGCATAGCGTGAGGAGGGACTGCTCAAATGTGGGTGGCCTGGACCAAAACCATGAGAAGAGAAACGCAGTAAAGCCCATTTCATATTCACTGAGCCTGTAAAGCAATCCACTGTGAAATATTTTGCACATAAGCTTAAGCTGTCACCTTTTGGATTCTTCAATAAATAAATAAATATTCCCAACCACTCCAGCCTTGCAACCATGGTATCTTAGGAAAAGCAAACCTGTTCTCAGTAACTGCTGAAAATATTGAAAGGGATTGGGATATAAAAACAAAAGAAATTAAAAGTGAATTTTTTGTTAGGATTTATTGGTTAACCGGTGTGTTGTGGAGACGTAGCCAATGAGGCGATAAAATCATTTTCCATTTCAGTGTGATTTAAAATGAGATGAGTTTAAAATAAAAGCCCACACGGATAGAACCTAGATCATTGGGGTGTGCCGACCTTTTGATCTTTTGATGACTTGCAGTGCCAGATCGCACAGCAGACATCCCTCCTGTGTTACGCCACATAACATGCACCCTTTCCACAACAGGCACTGTGGCAGGAGTTAGGAGTAAGGGCAGACTCCATTGTGTTGTAGGTTTTCCAAACATTTTAGGTTTCTTTGACTGTGTACGTGACCTCAGAATGCAGAGTGCAGGATAAATGTATAGAAATGCACAAAGCAAAATATAATAACATATATAGTGTTCACTGGTATGTCCTGCAGACAAGGTAGTAACAAGTGTCAGCGCATTGCAATGCAGCTAGAGAGTGGCTTGTTGATAATTGGAGTACAAAGCAATTCTCCTTGAGAAACTCTTAGAGATTTCTTTTGATGTTCAACTAAATATTAAATAAATGAATCTGCCTGTGATTTCTTACAGGAGAAAAAGTGGAATAAGTCAGATGACTTCAGAATTTCTAATCATATTTTATGCTTTTGTCTGAAGGGCAAATTTCCAATTCATTCTTTTTTGATTGAATTGAAGCCCCTCAGTCCTGAGAGACAGTGTGTCAATAAAAGGTGAAAAGTCTATGGCATGATTTTCCTTCATACAAATGTGTAAGACGTAAATAAATCTGAGTAGGAATAGCGAAAACATGTGGACCTAAACCCCGATAAATCCTGTATAACATTAGGTTGTCTGCATCAGGCCCAATTTCAATTTGTATCCTGACGCTTTGGCACGAGATGGGTGCAAACTGGGGGATCCCAGGTTGAACTGGTGCCAGATTCTGTCTGCATCAGGTAGATAGTGAACATACTTGAGGCAAAGCTTTGACTGGATTACATTTGAGTCTCTAACTTTGACAGAGATTTATCAATAATATGTCATTTGGATGATTTTTCAAAGGACATGTTCTCATTGTGTTCAGTTTAGCAGCTGCAGGTGAAAGGGCATTCTGGCCCTAGGGCTTGCAGTCATCTGTTGGATGTTGGGGGCAGAGTAAGGGGCAGTGACAGCCATTGCAATTTTGACTGCATAACATTCCTACCATGATGCTTAGAGACATTGGACAGGAATAGTTGTGATCATCAAACCTTTCAGTCTCTCTAACTGCCCTAATTACCCTTAGAAGTTGTTCTCTGGTTCAGACACAGCCTATTTTCAGCAGTCTGTTTTGGAAACATGTTTTTGAAAATTAAGACGGCAAGATTTAAGATGTACAGTGGATAGACTGAAAACACAGAAGTTTCACTGATTGAACCAAATTCCTTCCCACCTGTGTTCTTCTCAACCTTTGGCTCTAGCTCTTTTCCCATACAGTCACACCTCTCCCTGTGGCACTATATTATCTCCCACACAGTTTGTGTGTATGTGTGCGCATGTTGTCTTGCCTTTGTTGCATATGTGTAGTGTTGTGGTGTTCCTGCACCTCTTTCTGGGAGCAATGAAATGAGAGAGTGGAAATTATGTCTGTGTGCTTTGCCTGCTGAATGTTGACCAAAGAGCCCATTCTTTGCTCCAGGGGGACACGAAGGGGTGGAGGGGTCAGATTGTTCTGGGTGAGTCTGTTTAGTGGTTCGGTGGCTTAATACTGTAATCACCTGTGAACAAGCACCTGCCAATGTCAACTTTGAAGTGACATCTGACATTTTTGTCTTGCTAAGCTATGGCTCATGCTTAATTCTCTGGCAAAGAGTAGACTAGCTGCCCTTTAGCCTATATCTTTAATGCAAGTCAGCCATTTTAAACAGTACTCTGTAGACTCTGCCTATGTCTGAAAGTTGTAAACAGGCACCTTAACTTACCGTAGCTTGTTCATTTTAGTGCTTTGTTAACCCTGTTTTTCTATATCCATTTTCAACAGAGTGTAGTCTTGGAACAGATTATTATCATGCCTGTTGGCATACCTTAACTAATATAGACACTACATTATATTGTGTGTCATGACAGTGGGTGTAGTGGGTCCTAATGCTCGGCCTGTTCATTCACTGTCATAGTAAAATATCTTTGCCATTATGCTGTGGTGGTGTGCAACTGGATTTAAATCTCATATCTGGTGGATAAGAATTCAAAGGGGGAAATGCAAAAAACAGTTGTCCTCTTGCCAAGCTGCAGGTGGCATTCCCCGTTTTAGAATTTATATCCTGTTTCTCACAAAATAGAATTATGTGTTTCATAAAGTAAAATAAGTTGAAATCCCAGTTGACTTTAATTACAGTGTTTTAGCAGTTTGGGTATCCATAATTGATAGGCAAAGTTGTACATTGTTTGGAAATTATTAAAAAGCTGAAATCAAGCTAGCCTGTGTATCCACTGCCAAGACCAGCAGCGTTTCCAATATTTTTATTTATTTATTTATTTTTAAATAGGATGCCTGATTGTCTGATGTCTCACAGTTATTGTAAGTCATTTCACTGCTCTAAATCACTCTCCCTTATGTGTTGATGTCTGGTCAGCCAAGAAATGAAGCTGAAGGGATACTGTGAAGCACACATTATATATCAGACTGCTGTAACTAAGAGTAGAAGAGATTGGTTTCTCCTGCAGTTGTGTGTTTTGGAGCTGAGGGAGCAGGGTGGGGGTTTGTCCTCTGTGTCTGTAGCCATGCCTTTCTTCCTGATCCCTCCTGCCAGCTGCTCACTTTCCAGACCTTCAAGCAGATCCTGTGGCAGTATCAAGTAGCCTGGCTCAGCCATGGCTTCCCTGTTGGGAGACAGTGGGAGGAGGCTTTGACTGGAGGTGGATTTCCTGGGTGCCTTTTACAGCGTGGCCTGGCCCATGCACGGCCTCGCTGGTGGGAGATGGTGTTAAGCATGACTGCCTGACGTGTCAGCTCGAGTGCTAATTCACCCACATTTGGACTGGGGTGTGGCGTGCAGACAGACATCCTGGGCAAGGACTTGCAACCTCTAGACAGTAACACTAGATGTTTGATAGGTGTTAATCACTGGGTTGTTTCCCCTCACAAAATTAACGTTGCTTGTGCAGGTGACTTAAATGCCATGTTATTATTGTTAGTGTATAAAAAAACTTCTTGGTAACAGAGAATCGCCCTCTGCTGCAGAACCTGCAGACACATTCTGTTTGAGTCCCGTGAACCCTGCAATGCAGTGCAACTCAAACAGTATTTGGGCTGGGTATTGTAGCCCTGCCAGTGCTTTCAAGTCTTAGCTAGAGAATGGCAGAGGTCAGGGTCGAAAGCATTAGCAGGACTGTCCACCACCCACATTTTCCATAGCTAACCATTTGGATCACCTTTCATTGGGTCCTTGTGTTTCTCTGCCTGCTCTACTGTTATTGTCAGCCGGACAGGAAGAGAGTACTGCTCCCTAGTGATTGAAAAACAGTATTACTCCAGCTTTTTTCTTGTTTCCTTCCCTTTAGTATATAAAATAAAAAATCTCAATGCATCTCATACATCTGTATTTTTATAGCAGTAAACACAAGATTTTTTTTGAGTTTTTTATCACAGCACACAGATGTTGACTGTTAATTTTCCATGGCTAATTTGACACTCAAATCTAGATGCCTTTTAGTGTGTGTGCACAGTAAAACTGAAACTAGTCAGTAACATTTCAGCACTGTCGTGGGACAGCTTGGATGGAAAACCTCAATCTCATAGTGTGAAAAGGTACCACATATGGTACCATATCAAATAAATGTTACACTTAATGTTTTTTCACCTTAACAATGCGTATTATATGTTTATGTACCTGACAGTACTCAAAATTGCTCAAAATTATGTTTTGCATCAGATAAGCATTAAATGTAGTGTAACTGAGCACAAATGATTATGTCATGCATGACAGAGTAGACCTTTATTTTTATGGACTAGTCTAAGAATAGTCCAGACAACAAGCCACCACATATATGTTCAGGTTACTACAGGAGCGTCGGATACCCTGCTGTACTGTTCTAAAAGTGCTCGCCGACAGCTGTGTCACTGTGCCCTCTTGGCTTTGCTGGCGCTGATGCCAGGTTATTGTGAGCTTCCTGGCAGCTGACCGCCGTCATTTGGTTTCTACACGTTAGCCATTGTTTCCGGTGACGCATTGCTGATGCAAGTGCTACTGTACATTCCACACACATACATGGCATTCACATCCATACATGTATTGCTTGGGCCTAGAAAAAGACAGTGTGTGTCTTCCATGCTCTTTTTAAATAATACAATTAACTCTACTTAACCCTGGCTGTGGAAATTCATGAGACACTTATGCTAATGTGATAAGAGATGCTCGTGTCGAGTTACAGTTTCTTTCCCTTTCAACCGTAGCATTTTTGCATCTTCAAGGATTGACTTACACCTGCACATACAGTATCAGGTTCCATTCCTTAAGTTTGGCATTATCGAGCAGCCGTTGATTTTGCTGTCTTTGATTTTGTTTAGGGACATAGAGATACATCAGTCGGTTTCTCTTTGACTTGTCCTTGTCCTCAGGCTGCAGATAGCCCAGGAGGAGCACCGCACAGTCGAGGTGGAGAAGGTGAACCTGGAGCAGAAGCTGAGGGATGAGATCAACTCGGCCAAGCAGGAGGCCCAGCGGCTGAAGGAGCTGCGTGAAGGCACAGAGAACGAGCTGAGCCGTCAAAAATACGCAGAGGAGGAGCTTGAACAGGTACTAGTTAGACATGGACATTTGGGTTTTCTGTAGGTAAGCGGTTGAATTAAGCATGAGAGGGAAGTGAGAAGAAAGAGAAGTGCAAAGGAGAAGCATTAATATAGAACAGATCCAGAGATGAGTATAAACACTTAAAGTGAGTGGATGGTGTGTATCAGTTTCCAGGGAGGCCGCTGTACAATATGTTTAGGTTTGTCAGCTTCAGATTGGCTATAGTATAAATACACCCACTAAACTCTTTGTCCATTAGGAAATTGGCAGGAATAGCAGAGCACAGCCCACACAAGTAAGCAGGGGGTACAGACTGAGCACTTTCTTAGCATCCAGGAACTATCACACTGATGTAATGCAGACATTTTTGTCACGGTTTGATTTTGCTGCAGAAATACAGTCACTAGTTTGAAACATGCAAGGCTCTCACACTCATTCTGCAAGACACATTCGTTCTCTTGCTCTGGGGCCCGTGGAAAAGGGCATGGTAGTGGTTTGAGGGATTTGTAACACTGTCTAGCACCTATCTCAGTCCTCTAGCAGTCACACTTATGTTCTGTGTAGGTGTAGTTCAGACATCTGCTCAATACTTTGCTGAGTAACAACAATGAGACTGCATGGAAAAACACTAGAAATGTTGGCCAATGTTATTTTGAAAGTGTGACTTCTCTGTCCTGGAGCTGCTTCTGAATATTCTCCCTTATTATGTCTAGGTGCAACAATCAATTGTATAAAGTGCTTTAAAATAAAGATTAGTTGATTAATCCATTTGTCGATCAACCGAAAATTAATCAATTATAATTTTGAGCTGATTCATCTTTTTAGAAATTTATCAAGTCAGAATACAAAACATTTGCTGGTTACAGCTTCACAAAAGCCAAGATGTGCTAGTTTTTCTCTGTTTCTTCTTTATAAAATGAAAGCTAATCAGGCTAAAGAAGCGGTTTGAAGATTAAACTTTGGGCTCTGGTAACTTGTGATGGGGATTTGCCATTATTTTTTTGGTTTGTTTGTTTCATATACAAAATGATTAATCGAAAAAATAATCGAAAGCTTAATCGACAGTGAAAATAATAATTAGCTGCAGCCTTCAAAATAACAGGTTGTGACAGCGTGAGGTACTGAGGCAGTGTAACTAATAAACAAAGTGAAAGTGGTACACAGTGGCTCAGTTTTCTCAGACAAATCACTTGTTAAATTGTCCATGCTGTTCCTCATTGGATGTTATGTTCCCCCTCAACACAAGGTTTGAAAACTACAGCAAAATCATTCACAGCCTGAAAAGAGCATTAAGAGTAAACTTTGAAAATCATTATGCAGTAGTGAGCATTCATTACTTCCAAATGAAGAACTTAATAAGCTCCTGCAGTCAAAATTAGATGGAAAAAATAGTTGCCAAGTCATAACTGTTTATCAGCATATGCCCAAGTTATTATTAGTACTATTGACTGTCTTTTGAACCCTGGTTATATGAGTGTTCTTGTGTTTACTGTGAATAGTTTTTAACTTTATTGATCAGATTGATACAAAAGGGTCCAAGGTCACTTCTCACATTTGTCTCACTGATATACTGTGTCCCCATCTGGACTTGGCTGTCATTCTGCAATCAGTATAGGATCATATGGACACTATGTCACTTGAGACTGTCTTCCAACGCCCTAGATATTACTCTCGCAAAATTCCTTGAAGAGGCTGTGAAGACTAATGGCCTTTACTTGGTGTCTTCTATGAACAGCTCATTCACCAGGTGTTCAACACCTTCTGAAACAAAACAACATTAGCCTTTATCCGCCAGTCCTTAACAAATATGGTTACCTTTTTAAAATTTGGAATATGACAGAAGAAATAATGTTTCTAAAATATTAGTCTGTTTTGTGTAAACAGTATTGCACTAAAACAGCACTTAATGAATTCAAAATGAAGATGAGATTGAGTTAACATGTTGTGTTTTGCAGATATATGAATAACATTATCTACATTTTGACATTTGCTTTAGGTGCGTATGGCTTTGAAGAAGGCAGAGAAGGAGCTGGAGTCACGAAGCAGCTGGTCACCCCCTGAGTCCCTCCAGAAGTGGCTGCAGCTCACCCATGAGGTGGAGGTGCAGTACTACAACATCAAGAAGCAGAATGCTGAACGGCAGCTGCTTGTGGCCAAAGAGGGGGTAAGCCTGTAAACCTAAAGGGGAATACCGCTCAATTTAAGAGTTAATGCTATTCCCCTGATCAGGAAAAGTCCAGTTAATAGCTATAAATGATGGATCAGAACAACTGTTTTTCAAAGCCAGAAACTAGAGAACTAAGCCTTGAGCCTTGATCTTGAGCCTAAGTTGTCATGAAGACATAAATACAGAACATGGTATGTAGATGATAAAATAATAAAATGGAGGTAAATGTACGGTTCTTTGTTTTCACAGGCAGAGAAGATAAAGAAAAAGAGGAATACTCTCTTTGGGACTTTCCATGTTGCTCACAGCTCTTCTCTGGATGATGTGGACCACAAAATCCTGGCAGCAAAGTAAGTTTTAGATTGTGGCTGTGGCCTGGTCATTACAGAGAAAACATCTGGTTTAAGGAGCATTACCTTTAATGAAAATTTAAATAATAGTATTGATTTATAATGTAGGATTAACTGTGTCTTTCTATGATGTCTCACAACAGTGCCATTCTAAGGTACCTCTAATCAATTGCTACACCTTGCCAGTCATTTTTACTAATTTAACCTTGTAATTCTGGGAAATTATATTTTTTATGTGGAAACTCTCTTTTACTCATGCAAGAGTCCTTTCTTTGGCATTTTAAGGCAGCAACCCCAAAATTTGATGCATCCTTTGTGAAGAGAATCCTAGCACCCCATATGTGCATATCAAGGAAACGGGTGGCACTTGTCTTACCCATCCATCAAAAGATGCCACTTCTGGCCAAACTGGTACAAAACTGAAGGGCCTGACAGTTGAGTTCATTGTTATGTAGCGTCGGCTGTTCATTAAAAAAAAAAAAAAAGAAAGAAATGTTGTATAAATAAACATTTGTTGATCCTGATAACACACAGGGCTTTGATAAAAAAAATCATTCCAAGTTAATTCTTTGGTTATGTTTTTGATTTTTCATTTATACATAAATCTGTTTTAGACTAAACAGCCGACAGATATTATTAAAGATTTAACAAAAAGGATTGCTGTTTAAACCCATTTGGATGTTGCCTCCTTTTTCATACATTGTAAATAAATAAAAAGCCAGTAAGTTTCTGTTCTTCACTTATTCTTCCTACTCCTCCCTCTCTCTTCATTTTTTTTGCAGACAAGCCCTGGGTGAGGTGACAGCTGCTCTGCGGGAGAGGCTGCATCGCTGGCAGCAGATAGAAATCCTGACGGGTTTCACCATCGTCAACAATCCCGGTCTGCCTTCGCTGGCCTCGGCCCTGAACCTTGATCCCAGCTTCATGGGTGGAAGAGCCACGCCTCAGCACTTCATCATGTCTGAAGACATGGACGACATGGACGAGGATATCTTGCCTCCTGGAACTCTGCAATGTAAGAGTTCATCCGAATCTGTCGGCCATAGTGTGGCGCTTAGTAAACGAACACCTAAACACACCAAGGGCCTGCTGGGGAAATCCAAAAATCAGGCTTCATGAGAATTCAGACCTGTATTTGCTACAATTATCTGAATTTGTCATTGTGATGGAAGGAGTGAGGGTCATTTGTCTGTGATTGAATGAGTGTTGTTTTACAAATGTATAATATATAACTTGTAAATTCACCCAAAAAAAAAATGTTGTTCTTTTACGCACATCTCCCTTTGAGTGTCTTTTGTTTAATGTGCTTCCATTTTGGTTAAAAGTGTTTTCCTGACTCAGTGAACAATGGAGATTGAAGAATCCTGTGACTTTGATCTGGAAGTGGAACTTTGAAGAAATACAGACTTCTGAATGAGACCAAGCTCTTGTGCTGCTGTATTTGTAGTGGTTGTGTCCTATTATGTGCTGCATGATCCTTTTTGTTGAATTTGCTGTTAGTCACACAGCTGAAGTGAACATGGTTTATGTAAACTATACTAAATTAGCCCCTTATGGGGAACTGAGCAAATTTTACACAATTGCTTCCCCACAATTTTATGAAATCCTTTTGTATAAAAACTGCATTTATTTTCATCACAGAATTCTTGGGCAAACAACATCTTAAACATCTTCAGCTTATCAAGAAATTCAATGGATGTTTCATAGCAATGCTGAATGATATTTGGGTGGTTATTCTAGCAGAACTTAACACAGACAGGTTTTACTAGGCGCAGAGGAAATTGTACAGCTGAATCCCTTTCGACTGCGATAGTGAGTAAGTCTTTTGATCAACATTATTTACACTCCCTATCTCACTTCCCTTTCTCCCTCCACCACCTTTCTGGCCTTTGGCTCCCACTGCTGTGTCATTGGCCCAACTACAGACGCCACCTGGCTGTTGGAACGGCGAGCCAGTGACCTGTGGTCCGTCGGTTCAGACTGTCAACCCCTGTGGAAATATTCTGGTTGGCCATTTATTCATGCCCCAGTTCCGTCCTCTGCCTGACATCCCTGTCTCTCACCTTGAGTCAAAGCCGCACAGAGCACCAAACATTGTTTTTAATTGGACGGTGCCCTGTAGATGGACACAGCTGAAAGGGAAAACCAGCTCCATGCTGCGTTCATCCAAAACACCTCTGACCTTGTCTTCAGCTGCTTGCTTGCCAGATTAATTCCCTGTTCTTAATCTAGCCACCACCCAGTGCACTCCTGCTGCCTTCCCTTAGTAATTGTTGCTTAATTCTCTTTGTTAATTTGTTATTGTAAATGGGGTATTTTTGTTATTTTATACAACATTTTATAGCTCTCTGTAGAACCACTTGATTTATCTGTGTTCTCTTTTATATTTGTTTGACTTGGCAGTGCTGTCACTATTCTTTCCCTTTATTTGATTTTCTTTTTTTTTTCTTTTTTTCTATAACGCAGTAGGAGAGATAAGACAGACGTGTTGGGATTTTAAGTTAATGTAATAATGATGTGCAAAATGATTAGTTGGTATTTAGGTTGTTTCAGGCGATTGAAATCAGTTTTTGACATTCATCCCAACACCTGCATATCTTTCCACTGATCTCCCAGTCTGTTTCCCCTCACATTATTGTCCACCAGGTTACCATGTCAGTGCTGACTGGTTGTTGATAATGCTGTTGTTTTGTGCCCACAGCTCCCAGTATGATGTCCCTGCGCCAACGCCACATTGACCCCCAGCTGGCCATGGGCTCCCAGAGGTTGGTAGAGAGTTGCCTGTTGGCGGGGCATCAGGGAGAGGGCACCCCGTACCCATCCAGGTCTAGGGCCACCCTGAGACAGTCACGCAGCCAGTCTGTTGGGCAGTTTGAGACTCTCCCTCTGCCTTCCCTTTCCTCAGCTGTCTCTCACCCTTCTATCGTCTGCACATTCAGCCCAATCCCTCAGTCCCTGTCCTCCCTGTCGTCCTCTTCCTCCTGCTTGCCCTGCTCTGTGGGCGGTGCCGTAGCCCCTCATTCTTCCCACGTACATCACACCTCTTTCCAGCCCATGGACCCCATTCCTGACGTCACCTCCTCAGATGTCATCAAATCGCAGTCCCCGTGCAGCGACAGTTTCGGGTACCGGTCTGCTCTCGATTCTCCGCACATGTCGCATGTGCGTGTGTGTTTTTTCCACACCTGCAGTCATTTCATTTTTTAACACATTCATCACAAGCGCTTTCTATTACATAATTTTTTCTTATCTTTTACACACTGCGCTTTCTCATTTTCTTTTTGACTTTTTTTTCTTCTTTTGTTCACCTTTTTATTTTTTTCAATCTTTACAACTTATGGTACCATCTCTATGCTTCTGTTTTACTATTTTCCAACCCTCTCTAAACTTCCTGATCTTCTTTGCCTGCACTACTAACAAGTGTGGAGTTGGTGTGTCCCGGCTGTCCATGGGTGTGCAGGCATAGTGTAGATAAATCCTGGCATGCAAAGCTTCAACTTAAACCAACTTGGCTCTGTTCTCTCTCATTTCTTCTCACTTGTTTTATTTCCCCCACAGGGACCTAAATCGCTCTGACTCAGACTCCTCCCTGTCCCTGTCCCAAGTCGGCGATCGGCTGTCTGCCTACAGCTCCAAAGGCCACCTGGTCAAGCCCACGTCTTTCATACACGGCCCGTCTGCCCGTGCAGATGAGGCCGCCGCGCTGCACGCCCACACCCCCAATGGAGGCAACCGCATTCATGAGGGGGCGGGCCAGGGCGAGCAGGTGTCCGAAAGTCCCATACTCATGAAGAAAGTGTACGGCATCGAGAAGTCAGCCAGCATGGGAGAGATCAACAGTCTGTCTATGTCAGAGTCCTCCCGCTCCCTCAGCCCCAACTCCACTGAACCCGACACGCCGTCGCCTACAGGGGGGCAGCCAGGGGCCATGGGGGCCAAGGGCAGCAGCCGCATCCCACAGTTGTCCTCCAAGAAGAGCCCCCTGGAGGAGGACAGCGGCTCAACGGGGGAAGACACAGATTCTGCCGCCAGCCGCAAGAAACACACCTTTAAGATCTTCAAGAAACAGAGAAAATAAGGGCTATGAACTACGAGCTTCTGAAGCTGTTTTGACTGTATTTCTTTTTTGTTCTGTTTTTGAAAATTTCTTCTCTTTTTGTTTCATTAATGGTCAAACGATGGCACAATTTGTTGCTGTTTCATTTTCTAGGTACCTACTCTGAGGAACTGTGGGAGCAAACGGCTATTCAGTTCTGTCTCTTTATTTGGTCAATGTTGAACATGTGGGTAATGGGTAGGTTTGTATATTGGAATGTAAAGAACTATTTATTCTGCAGGAAATGGTGCCAGTCTCTAAAGGGAAATATGTTTCCCGGTTGTTGTTGTTATTATTTTTTTCTTCTTGTTCTTCAATATATATATCAGTTTGCATGTCTTCGCTTTTGTTTGACTGATACTCAAATGCTGTTAGTGTTTGCTTGGTTCTTGTCCTTAATCTGCTAAAACAACGCTTGATGTTTCTTTTTTATTAACCACCTAGCCTACAAACCCAAAGTGAATCCACACTCCATTTTTTTCCCCACTGACTTGTTTAATTTTCCATATAATGGTTACCTGTTTGTTCTGTCTGTATTTTAATGTCCTCTCCTTGGGCGAAGAAATAGCACATTCAGGTGTTTCATGTAATCTGGTAAAAAAAACAACAAAAAATACACTTCAGCAAACAACCAAAGTCGTGAACACTGGTAGGAAACTAATGTGATAGACAACTTGAGTATTTCTGACATATCGATCTGCTTTCACTCTATGGTGGGAAAATTTGCAAACCAGACTGTATTTGCGCATGGAACATCAAAATTAAAACGGTATTGGCTTACTGTGAATCCTCAGAAGTGATCAAACCACATGTACAGAGGAAAAAAACAGCTGAATAATATAGTTGTATTCGCTACTTTTTGTTCGTCCTCATCCAAAGTTCTTCAACCAAGCAAAGAGTTGAACTTTTACTCGGACCATCGAAATGACACACTAGACCAGTTGCTAAATATAGAAATATTTATATTGAGTTGTGTGTGTGTGTGAGTGAGAGAGAGTGTATGCATGTGAAATGCTTCGATAAAATTTCCAGCTTTGAAGCAGTGCCAAGAATCTGTAGTCACTTATCAGTTTTTAGATGTGTATGTCTTTTAATCCTCACAGGTCAGGGATTTGACAAAGTTGTGTTTCTATCACTCAAGAATATTCTGAATTACAGGATCGGAACGGTTTTGATCCAGTTGACTCCCAGATGTTACCAGAAATTTTCAGTGTTGCAAAGATAATAAGCCTGAATCGTGTACTTTGTTCCTTTAGTTTTATTTATGTATTTGGTTAGCCATGGTATATTCAGGAGAATCAACTTCTGTCCGGGTGTTATGAATTAAAAATATACACCTTGGTAGAAAGTTGCCTGGGGTGCCAAGTATATATGAGCATACCTACCAAAAAACAACAAAAAAAGCCTGAAAAGCACCTGACCTCACTATCATTTCCAGCTTAAAAAATATAATAAATAGGTTTTGCATTACGTTTTCACTGATTGCCTGACAGGATGAACATGATCCAACATGTGTCCACTGAATGTTAACAGCATCAGCGCAACAGGGTGTGTGTTTAACTTGGGTTCCTAGGCTAGTAATCCTTTCTGTTTTAATGATCATTTAAGTGGACATTGGATTCTTCTCAGCAGGCAGTATTAGTCACTGAGGAAGGGGGCCAGAAAGGGCTGAGAACTGAGGTGTCACCCTTCCTTGTGAGTTGTGGTAATTTGAAACCTGGCAAAAAAAAAAAAAAAAAAAAAAAGTAATTAACAGCACTGCTTCATCATATCAGCTACACTTCAGCACCTGCTCACATACTCTAAAACAATAATAAAAAAGGTCAATGAAGTTCATTTGTAAAGATGGCATTACAGAATAATAAAAATCATCAAATAATTGTTAAATAATAAAACTAAATTTAACTAACTTTATTTGAAGTTGTGCTCATGACTTAATGTTCATGACAGTGTTATGCCAGTCTTATCAGCATAACTTCAAATAAAGTGTAACCAGTAATTGAAAGTTTTCATTCTAACCAAAGACTACAGCAGATGATTTCATTCAATTAGCAAAACCACCTTGGCCCTCCATGGTGCCAGTGTTGAATACTCTAGATTTATAAGCTGTACACAAACGTGTACTTGTTATCTAAGATTTAATCAGACCAGAATGTTTATTTATTAAAATATATATTCTGAAGTTGTACAAGCACACTTTAACACTCCAGGCCAATCATGTTAAAGTGCCAAATCACTATTGTAGGAGACCTTTCCAATAGTTATTTATAGTGTGCTTGGTCCATTGAACTTCTTTTACAAACCCACTAATAAGGAAGCTTCAAGCCAGCGCTTTGCTTCTCTTTGAGAGGGTCTTTAGCTTCTTGACAAAATTGTACTTGGGATGGGTTCACATGGGTCTTCAAAGAGAATTATACTTGGGATGGGTTCACACACATATATGTATGTATGTGTGCATGTATGTGTGTGTGTGTGTGTGTGTGTATATATATATATATATATATATATATGTATATGTATATTTATATATGCACAAAGATGCACAAAGATTTTAACTGTTGAATGTCTCAGTGTGTTTGTGCAACAATAATCCATCCGCAGTGTGTTTACATAAATTACAGAGCCAGGAATGATCCTGAGAAGTGCTATCTTCAGATTACCACAATGAAACAAACAAACAAACAAAAAAAAAAAACAGTGCCAGTTTTTACTAATGGTTTAATATGAGCACAGAACTATGCATTGATAGCTGTTAGTGCTAGACAAAGTAGTTGAGACACCAGTACACCCAGTGCGCTTCAGATTATATTGAACAACCAAAAAGTGCTGCGAATGACACCATCAGCCCCCCAGCAGATGCCTCATAGTGTAACAGATGGTATGGATGTATAAAGACACGTCTAAGTATTTTGTTTAGAAGCCAGCTGAAAACATGAATTTCCTACTGGTACTTTTTTAAATTGTCGTTTGTACCTCTTTTGCACGATGAAGCTGTAAATGGATTATGCTGTCAGTGTGAGTGAGGGTGTTTGTGTGTGTGTGAGTGTGTGTCAAGTCTGCTCCAAGTATAATGCACTGTAATGTTGATGCATGTCAACTGCTGTAACAAAACCTACATTGGGTTAGAAGAGTGGATCAACTGGAGCATTTGACTCTCTGCTCTATCTTTTCTCTCTATTTCTCATTTTGAGCTTCTATTTATGAATACATATATTTGTACAGAGAAAATGATAATTTTGCATCTTCTGTGATGTTCTAGACTTTTATGGCACTCCTGCATGATAGCAATAAACTATTTTGAATGAAAGATGAGCTGACTTGTCATAAGAAGTTTTACCACTACAAGTTTCACTACATTTTGTGACACTGATAACATTCATATCTGAAGAAATATAAGAAAGGTTTTGCCTCATTTCTATAAGGTGTCAGTGTAGGTTATGAGGTCACCCAATTCATGAAACAAAACAAATTATTAATTGAAACATTGTTTCTAATATGAATTTGACATTTAAATTGTTTTTTTCACATATGATTAGAACAGATTCTTACTGTTTAAACACACCTGGTGAACGAAATTAGTTTACATTTGTATGTTTTCTCCTGATACAGCTCCATGCTCACATGACTCCACCCTGTGTATAAATAGGTGCGGCGAGGTGCTGTCAAATATTTACTTAGGCACCTGCTTCACCTGAAGCAGGATAACCTCCGGATCTTGAGGTTTTCTTTTAAGTTCTTTTTTCCTTTTGTGCTACAATGCGACTCCATAGATAACTGCTTTGTCCCTCTTCTGTCTCCTGAAAATCTCACATTTTAATGGACATATCCATGAAAAGACGGTGTGGACCATGGATTATCACAGACTGTACAAGTATGTCTGTCAGTTTCTCTTCAGTATACAGGTAGGAGTATACGCCTCTGTTCATAATGTGTTTATACAGTGGTTACAATCTTTTGATAAAATATGTCATTCATACACATCTTCATGTCTTCTGTCATGTGCAGATTGTCTGGGGTTTGAATAAGGTGATACTCCTGAATCCTCCAGAGGAGCCTGTATCAGGCCATTTTTTGAAAATACTTTACTCCTGTGATGAACCTGCAGGCGTGCAGCTGGAGAGTGTTGTATCTTTTGACAGTGGCACAGCTTCGACACTTGTGCTCAGACAGTGGAGTTGTGTTCCTGGAAACCCCAGAGTAAGGACTCTGAAGTTGTGTTTACCAGACTGGTTGGTGTACAGAGCAGATGGGGTAGTTCCAGACTCTCAGTGGGTGCTGAGCTGTATTCTTCGAGTGTCAGTCAGGTACAGTGGATCTGATGACAGCGAGCACTCTGTTCTGGTTCAGGATGTGGCTAACTTGCAGCCTAAACCCCCTCTCAGTCGTCCTTTCAAGCAGCATGAACTCTGTTTTCCCTGGAGTACACAAATGCTCCGAATAACCCCCCGCTCTTCAAAGACACAGTGCCCTCTGGAGAAAGGTAAGATTAGAGAAATGAGCCTGTGACCAAAAGTACCTGGATTGATAGACAGCTTTTGCTGCTAATCCCCAAATAGCTGCAGTGGAGCTCCCCAGTGGCTGTAGCAGGGGCTTTCAAACCTTTTCATGTTTCAGACCCCCAACTTGACTTTCAAGAGGAGTTTCAGACCCCCTTTGTGGTGATTTTGCCCTATGGGGACTCTGATATGAAAAGATGTTTTGGTTTATGTTAGGTCTTAAATTATTCAAAGTGGCAAAGTAGATTCAAAGTGATGGGATTATGACATGATGCTAATTTTTTCTATCATAACAATTTCTAGTGAATTAAATTATTGTGAATTTACACTATTCCTCATTTTGAGGACAAGCGGGAAGCCCCTCAAAGACCCCTAGGGGTCCCCAAGTCCCACTCTGAAACCCACTGGACTGTAAAGTAGTTCAACAGTAACACTGGCTGTCCTGGGCAGCTTAGAGATTGAATATATTAAATATTTTCTTTCCATTGCAAGTAACATCCTCCAGACATTTTTATCATTGTATTTTGTACTTGTATGATTAATGATGCTGAAAAAAATTTATATTTGATGACTTGGAAACTTTAACTAAACAAAAAAAAAAATTCTCATTTAGAGACAGTGTATTTGCTGTCCTCAATGTATGCTTCAACTGGGGAAAACTTTGGCATCACCAAGACTTTGCACGCTCACAGCACTGAGGTTCTGGAGTTTTTACGTCTCAAAGCTGTGACTTTTCCATGGTAAGAAATGGCCATATAGTATATAAGTTAGCCTTATATCCGTCAATAAAGTCATTAGAGTGAGTGTGCCTATTGTGCTTTTCATATTTGCCAGGTGCATGTTTTCCATCTGGATATTTGTGCTCAGAAACTGCCAGGAAAGAATGTGTGGAGTTCTTCACCATCTAAACTCCCATGATAGCTATATCACACCAGCGCTGTTCCTCACAAGTTCAGGTACGAAGAAGTTTTTTCCCCTTCCCACCTCTCAAACAGAATCTGTTGGCCCTTTTTTAAAGTAGTTGCAGACAACCAGAGTCTGGACTTGCTGTTAACTAGTCTGTCACCCTTTCTGACGTCTACAGGGCAGCTGCATGTCCAGATGAGAGGAGAGTCTCAGGAATCCTCCGCGTTCCTCTCTCCATTTAAAATGCCACTAAGTCAGTGGTGCCAAGTCAATATGGCGCTGCATGGTCGAGTGGTGAGTAATCTTTGTCAGCAGTGGACATCAAATGAGAACGGATTAACAGGAAGACCAATGCCAAAGTAAATAAAACAGTCATCTTAACTGTATCTCAGGTTACTGTCTCAATGGTGTGCATAGATGAGGAGCGGCGAACAGTTCATACTACAGAACACATGTAAGTCTACTCTTAAATAAGAATTTAAGCTATGTTAAAAAAAAAGTTCTCAGTGTGTTCTGCATTTTGGTGCTTGTTTTCTTTCAGAACTGACACACCTTAGTGCAGTATGACGTGATGTTTTAATGATTTCTTACAGACTCAGACATACTTTGGTGCTGGATGACACAGAGGGATATTTTGTGATTGGAGGAGGAAAATATATAAGAGGAGTGGAAGGTTTTTATGGACCGATGGTATACTACCGCAACAGAATATCTCCTTATAACATGGTAATATAGCCTAGCTGCCCACAGTCATTATCTGTGTTCTGCTGTCAGTGGTGGAAAATAGTACTGGAATCTTTGATTCAAGTCAAAGTAGCAAAATCACAATGGAAAAATACTTCATTACAAGTCCTGCAATTGCAATTTTACTTAAGTAAAAGTGTATAAGTTTAAAAAGTAAAATGTATATGAGTATCAAAACAAAAAGTACTTGATCTGAGGAATGTTCCCTGATGCATAAACCTGTGGAAGTATTTTAATGTTGTTGATGTTCCAACTACAGCAGATAAATGTGCAGTATTTCCCTCTGAAATGTAGTTCAGTAAAAATATGAAGTTACACAAACTACAAATACTCAATTAAAGCACCTGTACCTCAAAACAATACTTAAGATCAGTATATGAATATTTGTATTTAGATACTTTTCACCTCTGTCTGCTGTCGAATACTGTGCATTTGAGTCTTACAATTGCTCTCATCTGCAGTCTGAAGTCGTCCTTCCAGACCTTATAAAGCATGTGAACCTGACTGGATGGCTGAAGACCTGTCAAAAATTTCGTCATGAGCTGAATGAAAAAATCAGTGGATATTCACTCAAGGCCAAGCAGAAGGCTCAGTCTGGTGGTAGGCCTATACTTTTGTTATCCACTAGATGGTACTAAAGTAATCTGAAATATTTTGTGGAGCTACTTGTAGTGCTTGGTGCATGGACAGTCTGAAATTTAATTTGTTGTTTTCAGAGAGCTGTATCGATGCTTATCATAATTGGATGGTAACAGATACACAACCATTAAAGCCACAGTGTGAGTTGTGGGAAGCAAGTGTCCCTCACAGACAACATGCTGCAAAACTGGTCAAATTGTTGGCTTTCAAATATGGTAAGAGACAAGTTTTACAAAAATACATGATGTATGAGTTGTAGATGACATCCATGTGTCATAAAGCATTAAAGATTTAAATCCATCACACACAGGGGGAAGAAAGGTTAGCCTGGCAGCAGTGGGTAGAGCCCTGTACTCCTTATCACTTCATAAACTGAACAAAGCTAACACTGGAGGAGTCAGCAGAGTATTACCACTTCTGCTCCAAGCTGGCTGCTTAGCAGACAACAAAGCTCTGCACTTGTCATCTGTGATCTACAGTGCCGGCCTCGGAGTCAAGAAACAGCCCAATAAGGTGTGTGTTAATGTGTGGCTAAGTCCAGCTTCTGGAATGCTGGAGTGTTTTTATTTCTGTTCTCTTCACATGCCCCTGTGTTCTGTGCAGGCGTGGCTCCTGACTCTGCTGGCAGCCCAGAAGGACTATAGATTGGCACTCCTGCATCTTGGGCACTTACACCACCGAGGTGACCATGGCATGACCTCAGACCCAGACCTGGCCTATGCATATTATGCTAACATTGCCAAACAGACAACTTCAGACCGTCAGAATCCCTCACCCCAGCAGGTACTGCTCACAAATTCATAAATCAATATTTTAGAAATCTGCGCTTGTGTTGGTTTCCTAATCAAGTACAATCTGACTAGTTCTACATAGTAAAATGCATTATCATAGGGGAATGGCTTTTTGTACTTGTCTTTATATCACAGAACATCAACTGGTGGCCTCTTAGGCTTCTCTGGGCCGCAAATTTATTTCTCACTTAAATACAGACCATTTGGAGCCAAACATCTTTTGATAATAAAGTGATACTAACACTACTAGAAGATCTCAAATAGCTTTTATCTGATATATAAATCCCACTTTCATCCAAAATGTCAGTTACACCCTTCTAGCTCCAAGCAACCAATATATACACTAATGAGAGCCAAAGCCGAAACAGAACCTCATATATGCATCATAACATCATAACAGAAATGAGCAGAGCGTATCTATACAATCTGTTCTGTTTTGAATGGCAGTGACTGACACAGCTGTAATGTAGAAGGTGGAGTGAATGCTCAAATGGCAATTTCTCTATTTTAGGCTCATATGTGATATGATGTGTGATTAGCACACACATTGTTGACTACTGTATTAATATATGACTGCATGAGCAATGAAAATCAAAGTTTCCTGCTTTTTACATTTATCTTTCTTTCTCTAGGCATTTGTTGAGGCTGTTTATCTGAACAATGAGGAGGTGTTGAACCTCCAGACCAGTGAAAATCATCATATCTTCCACTGGCTGAAGCTACAGGCCCGCAACGGAGTAGCCGATGCCGAGGTAAGCTGTTCCGCTGTCTCTGCTTGTCAAGATGCATGTTTATTTGTAGAGTGTGTTTCATATTCAATATTGTCACCAAGTTCTACAGAAATCAAAGCACACAAATACAGATACAAACAAAGATGATGACAAGTACAAATAACAACAAGTACCCTGCAAATTCCAAGGAATATGGCCAAAGTGTGTGTCTGTGTGTGTGTTTGTGTGTGTGTGTGTGTGTGAGAGAGAGAGAGAGAGAGAGAGTGAGTGTCTGTGTGCTCACTTGTAAACACAAGTGTAAGCGCATAGTTATTACTCAGCATCAAAGGATTTTGTGATGTGCATGAAAATGTTGCTTTTGGGGAAGCAAAAATATTTGTCACAGGCGCACAGACAAGGTGAGCATGCTGTATAGTTTAATCTTGGTCATAATTCAACTGCTATCTTGTAGCAAGCTATTGGCCGCATGCTGTTCTGGGGTCAGCAGGGATTGTCTTCGAACATCCGGAAGGCTGTGAGACACTACGAAAGGGGAGCGGTCCAATTGGAGGATCCAGTGTCAATGTACGACTACGCCATCGTCCTAATGCAGGTCAGATTTACATCAAATGTACAGTCATGTGGAGTTTGGACATATGGCAAGTGGTAGGGCTGGGTGATATATTGATATTATATTGATATTGTGAGACTAGATATCTTCCGGGATTTTGGATATCATAATATCATGATACGGCATAAGTGTTGTCTATTCCAGGTTTTAAAAGCTGCATTACAGTAATGGGATGAATTTATCAGACTGCTCTAGCTGCTCTATTATTACTTACCTCTACCTGCTTGGTCATCATATCCACATCACTAATGGCTGTTTCTCTTGTGTGTAAATATCTCATCAAAGCAGCAACTGTCATTTGGTCAAAGTTATTGTGATATTTGAATTTGTCCATATCACCCAGTCCTAACAAGCGGTATCTTGATCTGCTGAAAGAGTACTCAGTCAGTCTAGTCGATCTTAAATATCAGTTCTTTGCTCTGTAGGGTCAGGGGGTTGAAAAGGATATCCCAAGAGCTGTCACTTTCCTGAAGAAAGCAATGGACCAGGTCGTGTATGGTTCAGTGTCCCAGTGTTATTTTGTATTATGATCTATACTGTAACTATACAGTCATTATGAGCCCATTCACTGTTGCAAAAACCCATTAAAAATTTGCATACCCTGCATTGCTTGTCATAATATTCTATCCCACAGGGCTTTGCTCCTGCATTCAATGCCCTTGGATGGTACTATGAGCAGTATGAGAGGGACTATGAGCGTGCGGTGCAGCTGTGGGAACAGGCTGATCTCCACGGCAGCCCAGATGCTGCCATGAATCTCGGTGTCATGTACTCCCAGGGCCTGTATCCTGGTAAAGCTGCAGACCAGGTCAGGCCAGCTGTGAATGCATCTGCTTGGATGCTTACACTCTAGTCTTAATTTGAGTGTATTGAATACATAATATTTTGTCTTTCTCACAGTTCATGGCCTATAAGTATTACCTGAAGTCTGCAGAGAGAGGGCACATCAGCGGAGCGATTCAGCTGGCTGACATGTGGACCACAGGGATTCCTGGCCACGTCAACAGGCGTCCATCAGATGCCTTATTGTTAGCCACTTACCTTATTTATGTTTTTCTTCAGATATCAATATGCCATTACATTATTACTGCATGCTAACATGTCTGTAATGCACTGCAGGTGGGTTAAGTGGGCAGCTGAGCACAATGGATACCTGGGCAGTGTCTTACGGAAAGCCTTGGATTCCTATCTGAAGAGTGACATGTAATCATTTCCTTTGTTCACACTTGCTGTGATCCTGATCAGGCCAATTGTTTGCAGTTGCAGCTAATTAATGGTCATGTTTTTCAACAGGATGATGTCATTCTTATATTACCTGATAGCTGCTGAGTCAGGATATGAAGTGGCTCAATTTAATGTGGCATATCTGTGTGAACAAAATATGGTGAGTTTGAGAGACTTAAACCTGCAATTGCTGTGGTATAACCACTATTTTATTCATTCTTAATGTATTTATTTATTTATTTATTCATTCATTCCATTTTTTTACTCTCTATGTTAATAGGGAAGTTTTCTGGATGCTGCTTTTGCATCAGATTGTATGAGGAGATATTACAATCTTACCATCAAGAGTCAAAATCCTGACACCTATGGTGAATAAATAATTTGCAGCTTTAACATTTGAAGTCTTGCATCTAAACATACATAGTTTTTAAACTTTTATTTACTTCTAACACTTACCTTCTAATTCTGTTACTTTTCCAGCGTTAATTAGAATGGGTGACTTGTTGTATGAGGGGCAGGATGAGAGCCACAAAGATTTGTTTTCTGCAGCACAGATGTACAAACTGGCAGCACTAAAGAACGAGCCACAGGTATGCTTCTTTTAAATGGATTTCTAAGTGTGTGTGTGTATGTGTGTGTCTAAGGCTGTGCGGATTTGTGATTAAAATGTATGTACACGTGCACTTGCCAACTACTTTCTTATTTTACAGGGATGGTACAACCTTGGGCTCCTTGCTGAAGAGGGTTACAGACTGCCTTTGTCAGTTTTGATTGAACTCGGCCTTCCACAGCTTTATCTGGCAGACAACACTTTGCTTCTAACTACTTTTTACAAAAGGTGTGTACTGTTTGTGTAGGGACACATCCTGGTTGTGTATACATATGTATATATTTTCAACATATACTGGTGAACTGGATGAAACATTCATCATACATTTTTCTTTCAAAAGATGCAGAGACTCAGAAGGTACAGATTCCTACTTGCCTTGCAGTCTTGCCCTCTTCAATGTATATCTACAGTCATTCCAAAAGGACTACAGTGCTGCTATTGAGGTTTGTTTGATGTTTGGCACATTTGTAGCCATTGTAGAAGTTCAACTTCATGCATCCATGCCAACACTTGTCCTGCATTACTCCTGCAAACAATTATTTATTGAACATTATACAGCACAAGTAAAAAGTTGTAATGTCTTTGAAGTCCTGACAGTACAGATAGACCATCCCTCACATCCTCTGACAGCTTAAAGAAACAATTCACCCAAAATGCAAAAAATATATTTTCTGATCACAGAGTTAGGGATGGACCAAAGTGCTGCAGTAGATCAGCAGACATACAGTGAAATTTGGGACTCCTGCATTGCCTACATCCGTACAGAGCTTCCTGTGGTGTGACATCTTGTTGACATTTTCTTTGTCTTCTTCCCCACAGTTCTGCAGTGCTGTTGCAGTAGCTGCAGCTCCACCGATACTCTTAATCATTCTTGGCGTTCTCAGGGGGCGCGGCTTGTCTCTTCACTAGACCCAAGACAGTCACCGCACTGAACTGAAGGACTCAACGATATCCAAACCATCACAGTGAAACTGGCATAGCAACTGCACATCAATATTTTGAGTCATAATCTATTTGCACTAGAGGATAGCTGTCTGTAAGAGACAGTAGTGGGACTGTAACACGAATGAATCTTGCTTTTTTTTAAATACATGCCAGAAATGTGTCTGCCTTGTAAGTGTCTGTTTTAAAAGAATGTATTGACATTTCATAAAAAATGTAACTTCATTCATCATAAACATACAGCAACCTGGACATCTTGATGCAAATAGATATTGCTTTTTGACTTGCAGTTAGTTTTAAGATAGATCAAAGTTTTGAGGTAGGTCAAAGACATTGTTTTTCAATGTCCCACTGTCCCTCAGTATAATGATTTCTTCACCCCATGGAGGTCTGTGAGTGTGTGAACTACAGGATTTCAGGTAATGAATGGCTGGCAGAGCCACAGGTGCGGCATGAATAATAGTTACAGCAAGCTGGAGTCTGCTGTCACACAGCGCTTTCTTGCACTGCTCCACCTGATATAGTGTGATATCACCATATTATGGTTCTGGAGTAAAACAGTTTACTTATAATACAATAACACTGTTTGCCATAATGAGCACACAAAAGCATTTCCTTCTTATTTTCTATGCACCAGTTTATCATATAATTGACAGCATTGGGATGTGCATAGTAAATAACAAATTTGTATGCCGTAAATAAAAAATAATGGATCTGACTCCTTCATGAGCTTATTCATTTTAAACAGGTTGTTTGTTAATGTAGTCATCTTTTAACCCACTGTTGTGAGGGTACTCTGTCTCTCTCCATCCACCCATGCCAATTCAAGGTTTCAGAGCTCCCACTGTTCATAAGAAACAAAATTTTCCCTATTTTTCTGAATTAGTTTTGTATTCTTCTGTTATTCTGTTACCTGACATTTCCATCAACACGTCTGCACAACAATTATTCCAAGGGATTTCCACCTGATATTTGGTTAACCAAATTAGAGCAAGCAATTATAGGTACTTTCCAAGAGCAAAAGTCCATTTAGCACACAACATCTCATTAACACCAGAGGGCAAGTACAATTACTTTGCTTCTCTTGGTGCCAATTATTCAAAAGCAGGTGGTGAACGTTGGGTGTTCATGGTCTGGCTAGGATTAAAACAGCACTGATGCTTATTTATTTATTTATTTTATCAGGTTTAAGAAATAACATGATGTAGCCCATACCAAATACTGACCATCCTGTTTTGACTGATATACTGTCACTTGATATCAATGCTTTTAATCCAATTTGCTACAGCATGTAAGTGTTCCAGTTATACTTGAATAACTTTGTTAAATCAGCCACACCTGCCAAATCTTGGCAAAGCAAAAGATTTATGAAATACATATTAGATTATTCACAAACACTTGCTAACTCTTGCTCTTGCAAGTGAATGAATGAATGAATGAATGAGTGACTGCAGTTCTTACTTTTCTTAGGCCCGCCCCCTGTCTTCGCCGTCAATCATTGCACATATCTCACCCCGAGAGAGGTAACTTAATCTCCCTGAACAGGTGATAGTTTACATGTCATTTGCACCGTTTAGTTGGACAACAACCTCGGCTCGGGCAATCTCAAATGTGATTTATGCTATAGCAAGGAAGAATGACTAAAAAGCAGCAGATTCTCTGCTTAGTTAGCATTAGATTTACAGGTAAGATAAGCTGAGTTCTGCGGTTCAAGTAGCAACATTAACAGTTACCTAGCTAGCTAGCTATTTGCCACTCTGAAGTCTTGGGTTGTTAACTAAGTAAGCTAGTTCGTTAAGACCAAAGTTACCCAGCTGTCCCCTACTGTTTTATGTTGTGCAGAAACAAGTAAGCAGCTGTTGTTGTCGTCGTCGTGGTAAAGCCTTTTGTTTCTTGTAAGCAACTGAAGAGAACATTTTTCCTCTGCTATCAAATTAGCTAACTGTTAAAGGTATTTGATTCCACAGTAACCGTTACCCCTCTCGTCAGTTGGAATTTAACGTTTCACATTTCACATTTAAAAACGTGTGGTCGACAGAAACATCTAGTTTGGAGGCTATTTCACAAAGGTAACTTTAGCTGGACAAATACAAAAAAATGTTATGTTTTCTGAACTGAAAAGTTATTCATTAAATTTATCATCAACATTACTGGATCATATTTTTAAACCTAGCTAACATTCAAGTTATTATACATTATTCAAATCACTATCACCAGGATAAAACCGAATAAATATTTGCTGGAATTATCTGGCTAACTTGCTTTGTGGAATATCCCTGGTCTCTTTTGTTATATGAGTGAAAAAATTCTGAATATTTATTTAGTTATAACGAGATTGAGCTGGCAGTTGTTTTGAAGATATGGGTGCATTTGTGTCTCTAGCAGCCCCTAGTGCGCTACACCACACTTTACCTATATTAATAATGCATTCCTTTGCAGAGTCTCAATTTCTATAGTGTAACAGAGTCCATCTTGAATAATCTGCCTCAAGTGATGCACTGGGTTTGTGCCCAAAAGCCAGTGACCCCAGGATCTCCAGAAACAACTGCTAGGTTGAGGCTCAGCTTACTAAGTCTATCTGGATTCACTTTAAATCAAGGTCAATGTCAAATGACTATGGCAGGTGGGTCTATGGGTCTCTGCCAGCCCTCATTAGACTTGGCACCTCCACAATGCATTTCACTGTGCACCCATGGTTGCCCATTCCTGCATGGTGTTTTAGTTCAAGTAACTGAGTTTCAACTTGCTGAGTGACTTCATGATATTCCCTTTTTTAGGCTGGCTTCTTGACAGATCCAGCAGTGGAGAATATCCCTTACTCTATACTCTTATTGTCAGTGTATACATGTGTATATAAAGCCTCGGACAACAGAGAGCCATACCTCTATGCAAGAAAACAGATTTAGTTTCTACACAATTTTGTAGTAGCCATTGTTAAGAATATTGATTTAGAACACTCCTCATTCCAACTTTGATTACCTTTATATTTTTACATTGTACATACAAAGAAAGTCCATGAAGTTGTCACAATGTTATCTTAAAGAAAGAAAAAATGGCTCAGTGAACTACCTCAGTTGGTTGTACCCTCTGGGAATCTTACAAAAACATGTCTGGAAACCTTTTTTTATGTAAGAACCATAAATTACATTACATAGGCTGAGTTTTCATTCAAGAATCTATGTTTACAAGCCAAAAAATTGTTAATCACTTGACCATGCCACTGACTCTTTTTTCCCAGCCTCATTTTGAGAAGTACACCCAGTGTCTTCCAAAGTGTATTGTATTAATTATGCTGATGGACTCGGGTACGTGGTGAGTCCACGCTGGAAGTATGAGTTCAAGATATGCACTTTGTAATTCAAATCTGGGACAGTACATCATCCATTCACATATGTCAGTGGGTGAATGTGATTATCTGCAGTGGCAGAAAAAAAAAATCACACTCCCATTTAAATAAGTATTCAACACCCTGAGTCAATTCTTTTTTGAAGCATCTCTGGCAGGTTGCAACTAAGGGTGCACTGATTGATCAGCCAGTGATCATAATCAGCTGATAAACATTATAAATAAGTCATCAATGTTTCATCTCCCCGATCAAGAAAGTGGTCAAATGTCCATAAGCCCAACTGAGGCAGTCAGCCAGACCTTGTTAGCATAGGCATGTTGTCTGTTTGGCATTGACAGTATGTTTCTGATATCGTTTGACAGTATATGACCAGTGAGTCATATGCTGTGATTACATTGTACAGAAGGAAGAGGTTAGGCTGCCAAATTAAAAACTTTTAGGGTGCTGACAGTGTAAATAGGTGAACCTCAGTCATTAAGCACAGCCTAATGTAATTACTGTGCATGGATAAGATTCATGATTTATTTACATATGGAGAGGCCAGTTTTACTATTTATGCTTGCTGTGTACTTGTACATAATGTGCTGTTATTAGTCTAAAGTTGGGGAAAATTTCATTTCAGTTGATGATGGGCTTGTTGATTGGCATATCACAATGGAAAAAATTGGCAAGAGTCATTGGCCCCAGAAAGACGATGATGAGTGTATTCCTAATTATAGCTTTTATGTATCCGCATCAGCTTTGCACATGAAGATTTTCTCCCATCCATGTAGATTTGCTCAAGTTTGGTGAATTGATTTGGTGCTCACTCAAAATAAGTCAGCTTTTAATATTTAGGTTTGTCTAAATTTTTGAATAAGAAAGCATTAATGTTTTGTTGTTATATATAGATCAGGGACCAAAAATTGTAATTGAATCTATCTAGCATTTGTCTTTTAAACTGCAAAATGCAGGAAAGAAGTAAGATTGAATACTTTCCAAGAGCATTGTATTTATAGAGTGCCCAAACTGGAGTTGAAAAGTTCCTACATGGTGTTGATGTATTCTATTTTAAGGATAGGATCTGTGAATTCAAAGGTGACAATAGCATATGACTAAGCAGGGTGTAAACAGCAGGGAAACTGTCCTTCAACTCTAGGACCTGGGTTCAAGTCCCTGTGTCAGCTGATGTTACTGTGCAAGATGGCTGAATCCCTCCTGTCTCCAGGAGTGCTGTTATGTAGCTGACCTGTGCTCTGACCTCCCTGTCATTGGGGGCAGCAAACAGATTAATTTCAGCAACTAGATAATTTCCCTGTGGAATCACACTATTATTATTAGAAATGCATATGTTGGGTTGTTTTGGGGACACAAAAAATAATATTCTCATTACTAGGAGGTTTTATTGTGCCCCTCCCGACACCTCCAAATTAAAACCCACTGACCCACATCGTATTTAGAATCGGCCACAATAGGATTGCTTCAGCGGTATCAGAAAAACCCCCTATCCTACAACTATCTTGAAACTGTTCTGCTAGCTCTGCAACAGCCATTGCAGCTTGCTCTTTGGGGAGGTTGTAGACCTAGGTAGGCCTATTGTAACAAAAGTCTAAGTTTAAAATTTTCTCTTGTTCTACCATTCTTTCCATTTTCTGCTAGTTAAAAATTGGCTGAAATGTGAATTTTCTGCACATTTCCTCTCAGATGGAGAGCAAATCCATAAAATCACACATCACCATCACTGGCTGTTTTAGGCAGTCTGAGGACATTTGAAAATATAATGCGAATCACACTGTTGTATAGTACATTTGCCACTTAAGCATAATTGGATAATTCATGTCACTTTGTTATATCCAACATAGTCTGTCACCACTGCTTTATCAGCATTTAAAATATTCATATGTTTTTTGGTGTTTACTTTATGTAATCCATGAAAGACTTACTGACCTCACTTTCAAAAATATTTTGCTATGCACTTGGGAGTCGTCCAGTCGGTCTAACCACAGTCCTATGCTGGTGGCACAGGACTGTGGCACTTTTATAAGGACACCTTGACAAAAATTGTGCAAAGTTATTTCCATACAGTCAAGCAATTTGAGCTAGTGACTGTCCAGTTACAGTCCAATTTCTTCTGCCCCTAATTACCACTATTTGGTTTCATCCATTCCTTAATCACTTCACTTCAAAGATGCGGCATGCTTTAACCCATAGTTAAGGCGAAGCAATTTTAGTAATATTTCTGTTCTTCCATATTATTGTGAATTTAAACATCCTGCCTTCCTCTTTGCATAGACAAACCATAGATTCCAATCGCTAGTGCTTCAACAAGATCCTGCATAGATTGTGATTTAAGTGCATAGCAGCCAGGCTTGTGATTTAGAGCTAAAAGCTCAAATGCAAACAAATAAATGGAAGGGAAATGGTTTGCACAGAGGGAATATGCAATTAAATTAATGTAACTCTGCTAGATTTAACTCCATATACATTGGTTTACCAAGAATGCAGCTGCCACGGCAATCGTCATTATCAAAGCAATCTGTTTCTCTTCCTTTTTTCTTCTTGTTCTACCTCCCCATCTGCTTTTCCCCTCTCCTTTCTCTTTTTTCTTTTCTCTATCTCTCTTTTCCCTCCCTCAGAATTTGCAGATGGGCTGTTTGGACAGTGCGCAGGACGAGTGCTGTGCCAGTTGTGAGTGTACAGCGGAGGCAAGGAGAAGAAACTCCAAGCTCACTCACACAGCGGGAGGAGCGGGACTTGCTTGTGGGATATATAGCAGAAACGCAACACAGTGGTACAGCAGAGCCCACAGATACAGGTACTCTGTGAGAGTGTGTGTATGTATGTGTGTTTGTGTGTGTTTTTTTTTTTTTTTTTTTTTTAGTGGAGGGATTGAGTAAATTAAAAAAAGGTGTAGGACTAGTATTGAACATGATTTAAAGTAGTTTATAGTCTCACAAATTCTTTTTTTTTGATTTCTAACATTAAATCAGACTTTCAGAATGACATTACTTATTTAATGACACTATCAAAGCTACAATTTACAAAAAGCGATACTGAAGATTTACAGTATGTATTTTATCTTTTTATTTTTTTTGAGGACTGATTCGGCTCATTTAACGCTAATAATAATAATGATAGTCTGTTTTCATAGAACACTTAAAGCACAGTAAAGAACATTAAAGACACTTTTAAGAGGAATAAGAAAAAAGATAACATCAGCCGTTAAAAGCAGTGTAAGTAATGCATTTATCTCAGAGCAGTCCTTGTTTTTAGCTAATTTCTAATGTACCAAAATTGTTACATGTTTGATGTCTCACCTTATAACATTTTGAATTATGCTGAAGACAAAATGACCTGAAGTTTTCTCCTAGACAGTCATTTTGTCAATTAGTTGATTGGTTATCATAGATGATCAACATTATCCTGATTAACATTATCCTTTCAGTCTATAATTTAGTGTAAACCAAGCATAAAACAGAGTCTGCTGCAATGTAAAGGTATTGAAAACATGTACACCCACACACTTACTCGGCATAGATATAATTTCTCTCACCAAAAACTGTTGAAAAACGTGTATATGCCATTAATATTTCAGTTTCTTGTAAGATGAAAATAATTTGATTAAATGTGATATATATCCCCTGCATAAGGCATCCTTAAAGACGAGGTGCTCTATTTATGCAAAATACTGTCAATGGCACAGGCATGCAGAGCATGGTGTGTTTAGGGTCATGATGAATGTATTATTACTGGGTGTGGTAGAGGCTGGCGTCAATCATGGCCCATCAAATTGATCAAAACTCTTCTCTTTTCATCACGGCTCTGTGATAATTTCATAATATAGAGAAAAGTCTGGAACTGGTCCGCCAGAAAACTGTCTCCTTAGAGCAAACTGATGTCCTTGTGTGGGAGGTACAGAGCTGCCACGAGTGAATTTATGGCACTTTAATTTAAATTAGCTTGGGAGGAGATAACACATTCGATTACCTCGTTGCTCTGGTCCTACTACAGCAGATCCATTGCCTTATGTGAGAAACGGAGAAATGATACTTGGTGAAGAGCCAAACAGAACCAGTGCTGGAGTGCAGGGACAGTTTGGAACCATCCACTAACCAGTCCCAGATATCTATGGAGGGTTCAATCGCATCCACAGTTCTTAACTCCATGCATGGCACATATTGACACTTCCATGTGGAATGACAGTCATTCACATCATAGCCACATGTGTATATAGTTAGAATGAAAGATGTTGCAAGATATTTTTTCATGGTTGTAAGTTTGTATGTTTTTGAATAGGATCTTTTCATGCATGCTTTGCTTGGTAAAGCCATGACAAGACACAGATGTACCATGCACCATTAACTCGTCTGAGCAAGTAGGCATTGCAAGGAGCAATTCCTGGTAATCCTTGACACAAAAATCGCTCTGCACCACTGGAATGCTACTTACACAGCCCTCACAGAAAATTCAGATATAGAACAAAGCTTGAATTTTATCAAAAATGCTTGTTGACGAACTGGCATGGAACACAGATCACTCTACCACCAGACAGCAGAGCAATAGTTCCTGTATGAGATGCAATGGCTAGAGATTAAATTTAATGTCTTGTGTGTGTTATATTTAGGAGAGGTGCAGTTGGATTTTATTTGGGTGTTTTGTTTAGGTGTCCAGTGGTGGCAATGGTTATACCTGCCAAATAATTAATCTTTCACCTGAGTGTCAAGATGTGAATATAAATGGGTGTTTTAGAAGTGAAGGCTTATTGATTTCATTCTTCCTTTGGAGGCTTGTTGTGAAATGTCAGGGTGAGTGATAGCACTTAACTGCAGCCATGCAGCATACATCAGTTATTAGTCTGAATGGATGGAGCTTTGTTCACACCTTATGGGATATATTTTGTCTCTTCACTAAAAACAGCAGAAGCGACGATACAGGCAGAACTTTTCAAGTTTCATATCTGTTGTACTATCAGTATTTGGTTGGTCCAAAATGGATTAAAGGCGTTTACTGTCCAAAAAGTACACTCTACTTTCCATTATAAATTGTCAATCTGACCTGTCAGCCTTATCATTAACAAGGCAGTGGAAACTTGAGGGAGATGGCTTTCTAGTCAGACCTTGACAGAACAGTTTACAGAGGCAAATAATTTAACCCCTTTTATATCTGGACATCAGGCACTATAAATTCTCCACTTCTACTTCCAGCGTCAGGCTCAGAATGGTTCTGTGTCATTAAATTTGCCTTTAGTTTCTCTGATGGAAGATGGCTTATCTTAATGTTTCATTACAAAGGACAAAACCTGATGTAGTAAATACTGTACGTCTGTGGGAAATTGTAACTGTTCCTGAGTTGAATTGAATTTATGATCACACTTTAATTTGTGTATGGTTACTATTTAGAGCAATCCAGTCAGCCAAGATGGTTATTTGTCCTGCCAAGTTTTTAGTCGTTGTACTGTTTATCTGCTGAATATTTTATTCATATTGATCTTGGAGAAAAATAACCCTTTATTAAATGTAATGGTAACACCATAAATTTCTTCTTGAATGCATGTTTACAAATGTATTGTTAAGATTTGATAAATTGTTGGTCAATAAAAGCTTTTTGTTTTAATGACTGTTTCCCTTTGGCCAGAGATTAATATTAAGTGCTGCAACATTTAGTAAATTAAATGCTCAGTCAGATAATTAATCTTTTCTTTCTTAAGTCTCATATTTTCTTATTTTCTTCATATTATGTGTTAAGTGGACCCTGTCACCTAATTATATCAAGGAACTTAAATATGATGTAATAAACCCTTTCAGTATTTCAACAGCTTGTTCTTGGCATCTTTTTCAAAACCATAGTGGCAAAAAGACAGACTTTTAAACTATCTTCACTTCATTCCTCAGCGTCCAATGGTGCCATGGCCACAAGGTGCCAGAACAGTGTGGGATACTGGGCTCTCCCAGTGGGTGTGCCTCACCCCATCCTCCAGCTCCTTGTAATTGTCTGCGGTCACTTTCTTGATGCCCAGGGTCAAGGTAAAAATCAGATGTTTCCTACTGTGCTTCTTCATTGAATGGCTGTTGACAGGAAAAGACACCTATCTCAGGGACGCTGATATCTCATTTCCACTGTCAGACTTGTTGAACCAGCCGGACCCTGTATCTAGCAATGTTAAGTTGCCGCCACCAAGAGGTGCTAGTAGGCTACTTCTGTACCGTTTACTTGTCGCCACTAGGAGGCTTCACTATCTTATTTCTGAAAAAAGTCATTTAGTCCATAAGTCCCTGTCAATGGCCTAATATAATTAATGTCACTTGGACCCCCGCTCTGTCTTTGAATAACTGTTATCTATTCATGTTGCTCTTTTTACAGTTGCTTAGTTGGTATGGTTGCGCCCATACATCCTTGTTAAAATGACCTAGCACCAGATATAAAACCGGGCTGAAATATTTCATGGTTTGGACCTGGAACCATGCATGCTGTTGTAATAGAAATTAATATCAAACTGTGAAATTCATGGCACCACACAGTATGGCCTTGTACTGGAAAAAATATTATAAGTGTTGCCATTTCCCCAATATGACTCAGGGTTTCCCATACATTCATTTATTTGTGGCGGCCCGCCACAAATAAAACATCACCTGCCACAAATTGATTCTCTATTTTTTGGAGCTGCTCGTTTGCTCTTGCACTCACTTGCATCTCTCACTCCCAGTCAGTCTTTTTGTACCAAAAGATCATAATAGTATTGCCTTTTACCGACCGCGTTACAGACTCCTCCTTATTTCATCACCGTCACTGCTGGACTGCTCCTTTCATCCCAAAAACCAGATTGTGTATTTATATTTATATTGTTATATTTGTCACTTTTTAGTAGTTATATTGTTATATTGTTATATTGTTATATTTTTACTTTTTAATAGTTTATTGACTGCATGCACCAACGTCACCACAGCAAATTCCTCGTATGTGTAAAATCGTACTTGGCAATAAAGTTTCTTCTGATCCTGATTCTGATTCTGATCTTGATCCTGGGACTATGAGTGAGATTTTCAGGATTTTTTGCATTCATCATTCAGCCACCCTCCAGGGGTGATATCGGAATTTTCTATACAAAATTATGTTTTTCTATTTGGATGCCACGTAGGCTGGTTGCTAGTTTGGAGACCAGATTTAATCCTCACGTCCTAGGGAGACAAGGCCACTATGCCCTCTGCTGTCAAAGCACTCTACTGGCTTCCATCCCTCCCTGTGGTTGGTTTTATTTATAGCATGGCGGGAATTGCCACACTAACAAGTGACAAGGGCTCAAAATACACACATACACAAGTACACACATGCACCACATGACTGCCAAGTTTAAGGGGTGGTAAGGGGCAGCAACAAGGTTAATGCACGGGAATTGGGAGTAGTGAGTGGTTTAATATTCAGTCTTCATAAATTGAGCTCTGATTAATGGGCCTCAACTGTGGCATATGCCAGGGTGAAACGTGTGGGAGGACAGGTGAGGACAAGTGCCAGACAGGGAGAGGATTAGAGGCATCCTTAGACACAAATATAAAACATTTACATGACATTTGGAATTATAAATGCACAGTTTTGTTTTGCATGGAAAGCATAAAATACTAGTCAATAGTCAATACTAGACTTGCTTAATGTGAATATGGAAAAGTATTACCACTTGTACTTTATGCAGAAGGTACATTTGGTTATATATTTTGACAGATAAAGAAAGAAACTCAAAAAAAGCCTTAACGTTCAAGTGTGAAACTTCCTTAGAAGGGGTAGTAACTTTGTTTTATTTGCCTGTCTTGCATTGAGAAGTGAAGATTCATATTGCTGTAAGGGTAGACATCTGTGAGACAAAGGCAAGACCATAAAATCTGAGTGAATCACATCTGAAGTTTGTCAAGAGTTATAAATCACAATGGAGAGCTGTTGGGAAAAAGTCACAAAATGTATAGGTGCTTCACTTTAAGTGAAGATACAATAGCCCATGGGCCAAATTTATTCATATTTGTCTGATCCACTCCCATGTTAAATGTAGCAGCTTGGCTGGATTGGTTAGACATTTTAGAAAACAATTTAGTTTGTTTTGTGTCATGAAATAGCCTTCAAAGAATAATACCAGTGTCATTTTGAGTTATAGCACATTTACTGCTGTCTACATCTAGTTGACATTTCCTCAGTCATTTAAGATGCAAAATTTATGATTTCAAAACTAACTTGAAATTAGCTGGTGTCGTAGCTAATAAAGGCATCCTCAATAAAAAGATATGTGTGACAATAACGTTTGTAAGGCAACATGTTTGTTTCCTGGAAGAAACTTCCATTTCTTCCTGTGGGTATCAGGTGATTTACAGTACGCAGAGCATGACTTATTTTGTTCATTGATATGAAAACACTAAATTTGGGCACAGTGAAATAGGGATAAAAGAGAAACTTTGATAAAACCAAATTAAAGTTTAATGTTTACTATGATGAATTATCTAGCTTGGGCAATTTTCAAGGTAGAGGAAGTTGTTTTTCATTCTGTACAAAAGTGAATGTCAGCAGATGGTTTCATTTGAAGGTAAGAAAACAAGCTCTAATACCTTCAACTACATTGACTTATGCAGAAGCCACCAGGAATAACACAAAGTAGAGGGGCATGTACTAGACCACTGGCACAAACTTTAAAATACGATTGGTGGTCCTTTAACCAATAATACTGACTTTCCACAACAGGGGTTGTGCTTGAATATTGCACTCACTCTTGTGCCATTTTACAATAAATACCACTGCTTTACTACAGAAGCTTATATAAAAAACCCCTGCTCAGCTTATATTGTGAACCGATATGCCAAGCTAATAACATTTCAGTGACCTATAGTCACATGCCTTTTTTCTATTATGGAGAAATTGTAGGTTGAAGAGATCTAGTCTCTACATAATGTGAGTCATTCTATCAGTGAGGGTGAGCCTATGGCACACCCATGCTGGGCCACCATTTTTCATATTATGTTACTATTTTATGGCTGGCAGTCAGTGGCCTTTCTCTTGTGAAAAGCAGTGCAGACATGATGGATATTTAAGTGATATAGTGTTCTTTATTTCACACTACAAACATAGGCTACATGCATAATACATAAGGCTCAAATGCAAATTGTGAATGTTTCTGTAAACAGCCTGAGTAAGAAAATAATGCAAAAAATATCATAGTGTAAACATATTACAGACTCATTGGAGTGGAAAATACAAAACATTGAAGATTTTGGGGAAAGAGTAAATTGAGCATTACTGTACCGTGCCGTCCTTCTTCTTCCTTCACTCTGATGACCACTTACATCTCAACTTTGTTTTTAAATCTGCTCTACATTGGGGTCATGATGCTGATCGTTATTTAGAAATGCAACAGATTGTGGTGATCTGCTTTTAAATTAGCTTAAACTTTTCTGATTTTGCGCTCCAACAAGTGAGACAATGTTGTTGGGTGGCAAAGTAAAATGTAATCGTTCAAATTTAAATCGGTGGTGTTTATTAATAATGGATAGGTCTATATGTGCAACCTAATGACAAGACCCAAATACTATCAACAAAATAATGATAAGCCTATACCTTTAATAATGTGATTGGCCCACTACTGTTATGTGAGAATGCTCATCATCTTTTACAGATGCCTTTTTTATGTCACATACCAATTGTAGTACAGCAGATTTCCAGGGCTTGTTTTTCTTGCCGGGTTCAATTTGTCAAAGCGAGGTTAAGGTTATGGCCAAAACAGTTTAAGTATGGTATATTCAACATCTACCACAATATTGGGTCTGCTGTCATTTGTAATAGTTCACAGCAGTGAACTGTTACAAATGTTGCAAATGTTACTGTTACTAGCATCCAGCTGCTAGTCTCACAGGGCTTCTTCAGGTGCACCAACCCCAGGTATGACCTTTACAGATTAAATATTTATAGCCTATTAATCAGGTTGCATTGAAGTTTATTTGTACAATAGCGCTGCTGATGCAGCTACTTTGTGGTTGGTGATGCGTCTCAAAATGGCACAGGGCTAATTGTGCAAGTTCAGTTTCATCCCCTCTTTGTTTTCAAGTGCCGAGAATCACTAGACACCTCATTACATAGACCCCCTTTATGTCTGCCATTAATGTATTTCCAGGGTGATCATATTGCTGTCAAATAGAGCAAAAACACAATACAAAATCTCATTACCTAAACCAGGTGGTCAGAGATGCATGTGGCCAAGAAAGTGTAAATTCTCTGTCTGATCCATAAATAGCAGCTGTGCATATGGAAATAACATTTTAGGGACTATGTCCCTCCAAGAAACGCACACAAATATGACAGATGGTAGGCAGCTTGGTTAGTTATACTTCAAAATTGGAATAAATGTCAGGATACACATGGATAGTGAGGAGACAGAACAAGGTGTTCACTGTCACCTTTAAAGGGTGTAAACACCACAAGAGGGAGTGATGTGCATGTCCATTTACATTGTTGGCAAGGGAATGAGAAATCTGACTTTCACGTGTAACCTGTACCAGAGATGCATTGCAATGCCATGTGTAAATATATGCCATGTGTATATAAAAAAAAAATCCTTCTAAATCATATGTAGACACAATGCTTATACTAGATATACATTATGTTAGTGACAGCTGTAAAGAGGTCTTGTTTCCATACAAGAAGGCATTGACTTAATTGGAATATTCAGGACAAAAGAACTGCTCTTTTATTAGTTTATCAATGTTGGAAACCATTAGTAAGTTATAATTTCCTGGTAATGACACATTAGTCTGTATTATTTTTCTTTTTCTTTTTATTTCTTTTTATTTATTTTCCCAGAATTATACATGGTAGCCTTTAATCACTCAAATGCAGTGCTACTTACCTACATCTGCTTACATTCCTCTGTGAGTGTAGATAAGTTATGCTGTATCTTGCTACAACCACAAGAGGTCAGGAATTTATCTTTCTCTTCATCCATCCCATTTGCTTGCAGTTTTCTCTTTTTAATCAGTACATACTTACCCACCCTTTCCCAGGATGTTTTGTAAATGGAAAACAAACACACAAACAAAATATATGCTTTTATTCAATTCTTAAATCTTATAAAGCTCTACATTTATTGATGTTATACTTTAGGTTTCTATAAATTATGGACTGGGGCTGACATCTGTTTTTTTTTTTTTTTTTTTTAGCTTTTCTGCTTCCCTTGTGCTCCTATGCCTTCTGCTGAGGCATTCTTGTCAAGGTGAACTATCTGCTGCAGAGACACAGGCAGGAGAGTGAGCTTGTCCCATAAACTGACAGTTTGCCATGCCAGATGTGAATAAAGACAAGTCACATTGGTGGCAGAGATAAATGACTTCATATTTTAGCAGACATAGAGTTAGTATCAGCTAAAATAAATGTAAGCACATTGTCATGATTTTCAAAATGTTACACAAGGTTTTTATTTTGATATATATGGCACAAATGGTGGGCCTTAGCATGGTTGTAAATCTAATCCAGCAAACAGAGACTTGATGTTTTTTCACTGACATTGTAACATAACAAGATGTCTGTCCAAGCAGTAACCAATCTCCTAAATTTCAAGAATTCATCATGAAAATAGCACAGGTTTGGCCATTAGAAGCCCCCTTGCCTGTCTTCTTGAAATAAATTAATGGCTGATTGAAATTACAGAGAGTTGAACTGCTGAGCAGTAGCATTTCAGAGCAAACACAAGTGAAAATAGTAGACCGATATCCAATGGACAACAAGCGTAGTGCTTTTGAGAAATTAATGTCAAAGGTTTTGTCCCAGATGGCTTTATGGTCTCCATATATAAGTTTTTAGTTCACTATTTGAGCCATGGACCAATGATGCAATTTGAAATAGATATCTTTTACTATTGAATAGAAATGTACTAGGTGCATTGTCCAATGTGTATCTTGTCCAGCAACTGGAACTGGAAGGAATGAATGGAAAGGTAGTTATTGCAACATGAACTATTTTCTGTAGCTCTGATTGTGTTAATTTTGCAGTTAATAAGATGATAAAAGTGATGCAACAAAAGCTTATTTATCATTTTCATTATGTCATTTTAGTTGAAAATTTAGTTTTCCTTGGAAATTTAGTGTCATACTTAATTTTAAGTGAAAGATCTCAAAGAAGTTTAGATTTACCTGATGAAAAGTTTTGCACATTATTACAGAGCTGCTGCAATTGAAGCAAGTGTATATACTCATTCTTATATTTTCAACAGTCCCCTTGCTTCTGTTAACTGGATCATATTCTCTCTCATTGTCTCTCATTCTCACTCTGATTGCTCTCAGAAATCACTTCCATCTCTCTCTCTTTCTTTAGCCTTTAGTTTATACTTTTCTTTACATCATTATGCTATGGTCACAGGAATATTGTAAGGGCACTATGGCCCTGACCTTTGTACTCTTTATAATTGATTGCTTTAAATCTTTATGATTTAGGAGTAGAAGCCTGTTGTACTCAAGGCACTCACTGTAAATCACTCTGGACAAGAGTATCATCTAAATTCCTAAAATGTACTATAAATGCCATTTTCATGGCATCTTGTTACAGTGTCATACAAATTCTATACATCTGTTTATGGTACTTCAGCCAGTGTTCAGTGCCTCTGATTAAACAATCAAGGCAAACAATATGAAAGTCATTCCTGTCATACACTGGAAAAGCATAGACACAGCACGGAGGCACTTCCAGCTCCTTGTAATGTGCCAAGAGCCAACTCAGCCTTATCAGCAGCTATGGATGTCTGCCAACCACCTTGCAGATTGATTTTTTTATTACCAAGAATAAATGGATATTGAATCTGTGAGTAACATAGCGACCTGGCTATGAAGACACTAATGTATTTAAGTTCAGTGTGGGAAAGTACAGTTTGACGGCCAAGCTGATTCTATTAGGTGTAGTGTTTTACATTTATGCAATGAGAAGTGCCAAAACCCACTAGTAAGGACATTGATTGACTCATTACATTGGCAGCGGACATAGTTTTTCCAATCCCTGTTGTAAGTACTGTATGACTTGTCATTTTTATTGAAAACAGTTGTTAGCAAACATTATAAAATAAGAGGCTGTTAGGGCATTCTAACTGAGTTTTTGCTGCTAGACAGAAAGATTTCCTTTTTTGTGATTGAGTCAGCCTTGTGCCTTTCCTTTTTGATTGAACATCTACTCTCAATTAACTAAAATATGGTAAAGCAAAAAGCTACTTTAAAGCAGAATGTGCCTTTATTGATAACAATGGGTCAGTTCAGTCTAGATTTGGGGAAAGAAATAAACCTAGACCCCGTTTTGTTGACTGTCATTAAGGGACACATTATATTGATTAGGTCACAGTTTAGATGAAACCTTAACTCAGTAAATTAGAATGAGTGAGCAGGTAGAGCTTCAGTGTCTTATTCAAGGACACATGGCTGATACAGCATTGGTTGTTTTGGAGAATCAGCCTACAGTTATGCAAGTAGTATGTCTCTTTAACCACCAGGCTGCCTTGCTGCCCACTGTAAGACAGTCTTTGTAGACTCATTACCCACAGTGATTTTATGGGGATATGGATAAGCTTCAACAAACACTAATTTATCCTCAAATTCATTATGAGGGGAATAAGTACTCGGTTCTCTGTTTCTGCCTTGGGAAGGGAATTGTGTTGATAAATGTGACTACATTGTTTTTGATCATAGAAATTTTATCGTGAACTTGCATTTTACATGTTCCTACTGATGTGATGAAACTCAACCTTGAAGCCTACTGCTGTAGTAATAATAATCGTCGGTATTGTCAAATACAAACCAAGAAATTTCAATCATATATTTTGATGTGGCCTCCCTTTGTCTCTCATGTTAAAGCTTAAACATGATTGAACATTTGAACATTGATTGAACATTTTACATTTCATCTTTTTAGGGACATGCAGGGTAGTTATATGTGGACATTTTGTATGCCAATTTCTCATCACACTAGATGGCAGTATTGCTTTGTTTAGTGCAAGATTTCATCATGCTTTTCCACGTGGCGTAACAATGAAGTGTTAGAAGTGAAGTAAAGAACATAGACTGTTTTAATAAGGTGAATAAATTCCAAATTACTAATAACAAATGGTGTAGCACACGCTGCTGCCTTATTGATTTAGGTCTGCTCCCTCATACTTTGCTTTGCATTCATAGTAGTACAGCCCATGATTGCTCTTATTCATACACATTCTATGAGGTGCTTTGCAGCTCTGATTTGTGATTGACATTTTTCAGTGACTTCCATTATCTTGCTCAGACTTTTTAACTAAACATATCCATTAAATAGTGATGGCATTGTTGTTTAGATTGGGTTGTTTTTGTGTTACTCCAGACAGACTGCAGTGTCTCCTTTTACTAATGCAAGTGTTTAGTCATCTAAGATTCATTATCCCAAACATGGATGTTGTAGTCAATTGAAAGAAGCCCACAACACAGCAGGGTGTAGCTCCATTACAACACAAATGACTTCATAAACCCATCTTATGAGAATCACCATTTAGTGAGTTCATTTAGGATGCCTGGTTGCACTTGCTCATTTAGATGACCTTATTGTCACTGAGCTAGAAGACATCATGCCACCGGAAAGAGTTTTGTATTAGTGTTTATATCTGAAGACTGTGGTTGCTGTGCTCCTGCTCCACTGTGATTTACCCTTATATAGGTTCATGAAATATTACAGAGGACCGTAAAGACCATGGCACATCTACGGCCTGCCTGGTACAGAAGAAGGTGGATTTATGTCCCTTTGGACTATGGCACAGTCACAGCCACCGACTCCCTACACACTGCAAGGCTCATTAAGTCTAACTCTGTGGCTTGTAGGTTCCCACTAGCAATACCTCTTTTAAAGCTAAAATTACATTGATAGTAATCTTTATTTCCATTTAAATGAGTAAAAATGTTTGAAATGTGGCACACAGTAAGTGTATATTATAGGGTTGCGTCCTTTATAGTGTTTCCTTGGAGAACTGCGGAGAGTAACAAACAAATTTAATTTGAATTTTTGCATTTTAGCCATTTAGCTGGCACTCTCAGCCATAGTAACTTACACTGAGTGCAACAGTAGTGTGAGCTACAGTTCATAGATCATGAAATTCATAAGCAAACAGTGCGCAGTATTGCAAGGGGTAGAGCCATGCAATATTTTGTTGTGTCCTTATAAACATAGGCGTGTTTTTTCATTGCTCCTACTGTTGAATTGATGAGTTCCTTAATCGTGTGGACAAAATATTATTGTGTTGTAGAGGCTATATTTTGCATGAAACACCAGAGGAGGGACTGTTTGTCAAGCTTTCAGTAATGAATCCAGTGTCACTGCTTCCAAATAAGGACATTTCATCTTTCTCTAACAAAGCTAACCCTAGTATGGAAAACAAGATGAATTGGTTGCAACTGCGATTTCATTTTCGGTACAGAAAAAAACAAACATTTAAAGCTATTATGGAACATGTTACTGTGATGTGACCTGCCTTAGGGAAGAGACAACAGTTAAACAAGAAAAGCTCCAGGGTGCTTTGTCACCCTACAGCATGACCCCTGCTCTTTTGTGCCCTGGTCTGATGCACCGTCTCCCTTGAGAAGAGTCTGGATCACGTCCTCTCTTTGCGGTGCTCTGGCTATGATATCTGTAGACTCAGGATTTAGGGACAACACTGCCTGCCCTCAGGGAGACGGTTCTTAAGGAGATCTGTTTGATTTTTGAAATTAGACCCAGTCCCTGTACTGGGGCTGAGTGATGCTGACTGTGCATGTGAGTTTGTTTGTGCTGGCTGATGTTTGTGATTAGGAATGTGGCTGTACTGTCTGGGTGGGAGAGCTCCAGATGTCCTCGGAGCCTTGGAGAGCGTTTGTCCTCTGAATGTAACAGTGTTGTGCTAAGGGGTGTGGCTGTGTGACTGGGCTCCTGCAGCAGCACTGACACTGTTCTTCAGCATGACATTTGAGGGAGGAACCTTTCACCAGATGCATCACGGTCTCATCAAGTGTTGCAGTCTGCTTAGATTAATGGGGCTGAGAGCTGATTATGCAGGGCTGTACATCATGTCTGTCTAGCTGCCTGCTGCTCACACTGCCTGTCAATGCTCCACCCTCCCATATCTTATCCTTTGGTTACAGAAAATACCAAAAACAAACAAACAAAACCCTGGTACTGTTCCCTTCAGCAAAAGTCTCCCAAAGTTTACGTCTAGACTTAAACAACATGATTTGGTTGAACAGGTCTTCATTTATGTCTGGGTAGAGTATGGGTGTGGAGAAACATCCAAATATCATGATTACTACACATATGTTGTGTATTAAACTCAGTTGCAAGGGCATCCATCTTTTTTTCTGGGCTTTGTTCATAGGCACACATATACACATATCACTGCATAATGAACTACGCTGAGACACAAATTTTTGGTGGGGGAGGGGGGTCCATCTGTGGGATGTTTCAGAGCAAACACAATATTAGATAACATGCAGAAAGTTGTAATGTATGGTCTACATGGCAGCCTTGTGGTTTTAATTTATGACACTGTCAGAGTGGAAAGTTTAAAGTGTAATTAAGTGGATTGGAACTGCTAATATACAGGTATTTTACAGCTCCAAAGGCCCTAACTGCTGAGTTGGACTACCTGCATGTGTAAATTACCTCTGTCGCCGCACCCTGTGAGCCCAGCCCTGTGTGGGGGACGGATTAATCTTCCCAGCACATTATTGAATGTGTTCTCTTGCTTGGGAGCAGCCGATAAATTGTGCTTGTCACAATGGCCCTGCACCTGCTCTCCATAGCCTTGGAATTTCTAACAAAGCGTCACATTTCTGCACACAGCACTCAGGGCTAGAAAAAATAGAGTCACAACATGGATAGAAAGTGCTTGAGGAAGCTGGGGGTGGGGGGTAGGAGATGGATAGAAGGCGATGGGAGAGATAGAGATGCAGTAAAGAGGGGTAGATTTTCTTAGATGTCACATTATATTGTGTGCCATATCACATTCAATCAGTTTTATTACTTACACTGTTTATGCTTAAAAAAGTAAACATAGTAAGCCCCCACCCCACCCAAAAAATTTCAAAAGAAAATTTAAATAATGTTAACATAATGCCACTGGTCGGATGCCATCCAGCCTTCCTGGCTTCCTCATAGCTAGTGCAATACTGAAGCAGTCCAAATTTGTTTCACTCTCCTCCAGAAACTGAAAATACTTACACTGTCTACAACTTAGCATTTTATGGGTGAACACACCAGTAATCAAAAGAAATAAAACCATCTTCAGGAAGGTGAACTTAAATTGACTGTAGCTTATTGTGTACTTTTGCAAAAATCTAGAGGAAATATACAAATTACTTTGGACAAAGAGAATGTGCCCTCTTGTCTGTCTTGATCAAAACAGCAAACATCTTGCATAAAGCGAATGAAATTCCCATCTTTATTTAGTAAATTTAGTAAAAGCACATTATAAATTTGAAAAGCTCTGGTAAACGGATTTTTTACAAAATTTCTTTGATTACAAAGCCAATCTGTTTTTGAATCAATGGCAAAAAAGTGTCTTGTAACCATGATTTCCTCCACGGATGCCACAAATGCACTGAAAATTACATATTCACAAAGCTCCTGTGCACAATTTTTTCCAAAGTGGTGGCATGCTCAGTAAGATAATTTTTGATACTGATGCATGATATCCCAGCACCCTCTCCAATCACAGTGTTTTGGCATCTGAAATTAGCTCTAAGTGTCTCTCTAAAATGAAACCACTGGTAATATAATTACTACATATGAGTACTAACCATGGATATTGAATCTGTATCTTTGCGATCAGATGTCTGCCTCAGAGCTCTATATAATGAGTTTATTTCAAATTAGATATTTAGCTGACACTATTGTCTAGAGTGGCTTGCAATGAGTGAACAGGCAGGGGTACAGTGTCTTGCTCAAGGGCATTTCAGCAGGACTTTTTGCCTGTGATAGGCAAGATTAGCTGTTCTGAGTATTAAAAGCTGCTGTCTCTCAAAGGGATGGTCTCTCTACACACATGGCCACTCTGCTGCACTCCTATCCACAAGCTTGTCATGTCTTGATATCAACAATGTTACACTTGCTGTACAAGCTCCTACAGTACCTCTTGTAAACTGCAATGACTATACTGTAGGTTTCTCATGCAAGTGAAACTCATGCCCACAAACAGCCACAAACAATCCACTGAGCAGAATTAGCCAGCCAGCTCAATCTGTTACGCTTAAACAAGCATCCACCATGAATATTTCACATTTTGAAACTAACACAACAAAATCAATGGGCTCTCCTTACATTCTTCGCCTTGCTGAAAGATTGAAACAGCTCCCACACCCAGATTTATTCAAGCAGTCTCCCAGCAGCCATACCATGCAATTATTTTTTGTCATCCAAATCAATATTCTGTTCACTCCATTGAACTCACTAAAGACTATTGAGTTCATGAAAATCTTGGGAATTTCTTCTCCCCACTGTTCTCCTGTATTTTTTTTTTAAATTTTTTATTTTATTTGCTCTTTGGTTCAGTTGACATTAAAGTGTGAGAAAACAGTCTCATGCAAAGCATTCTATGCAGTTTTCCTGAAAGGATGTTTGAGCCTAAAATGTTTTATCTGTTTTGGACTTGTAATGGGGTACATGCTAAAAAGATGTTCTCTCAGTCTCACCAATAGGGGGAGCTTGCACACTTGCCATTACCTGAGCTCCTCACAAGCTCTGTTTTAGTCTCACTTTCGTCATGTATCTTTCTTCATGCCTCCCCTACAGCCCCGTTTATAGCCTTTGTTTTAGTCTCCATTTCAAAGGTTTATATGTAGTCTGTTTTCATTATTTTTGTTTATTTTGCCACAGTAATTGTTGTAAACATTCTGCAGAGGTCACACAGTAGCAATTACTTTGTGCTTTGTTTCATTTCAAAGTCACTGAAAATGTTATTTTTCCTGGACAAGACCATTGATACCAGTTAAATGAATCTAACTACATCTTTCACTCGATTTTTGCTGTCCTTACTCCTGTCTTTTTGTTTTCACTCATATGCTTCTCACTTTGTCTCTGCTTCCTCCAACCTAAGCCCGCACCCCCCACCCTGGCTGCACTCATGCAGTTTCATCCCTAGAGGTGAAGAGCAGACTCCTATAATTACCCAAGTGTCTGTGAAATGAATCATTGGGCGGCTGATTGAGCTGCATGATGGGAAACATCCATCCTGAGTGGTACGACTGAGCGTTCTGAGCAACCCCTCCACCCCCACCTCTCTGCTGACGCCCAGCACTGGCATGTGCGCATACTCACTGCCACTGCTGAGAGAGACAGGGTGTGGTCTTCGACTGCTGCGTGCTGCAGCAGCCACTGTGACAGCTGACAGGGAGATGTAGTAATCGTGGTCACTCTTACATGAAAACATCACCTGGCTAACCTGTCTTGTATCACTGGTGACTTCCCCCAAATATGATACTGTGAACAGATAAGAGCTAAGCCAGGAAAGCTCATGAGCTTGACAGTAAAATTGTCTTATAGTCTTAGATTAAATGAAATGTTTGGCAGAATTTTTCAGTTTTTCTTATTTCATCAATATTTGTCTTTATAGCTTGGATGTTTTAATATTATGAGATATTCCCAAGCTTTATGCTACCAGCATAGTGCTAAAACATCCTGATAAAATGTAACACATAATACGTACTTGTGGACTTATGGTTTGGTCTTAACTCACTCTTGCAGTTTGGCTGCAGTGTGAAATATGTTGCAGTCAACATATGTCTATGTAATATCTTGAAACACCTTGACACCCATGGCTCTCATGTCAGGATTTTGTTTGTGGACTTCAGTCAACACAGTCATTCCATACATGGTCTACAGTAGTTTAGAGGTTGCTACTTTCATCTGCTTATCTAATAAATCTGTGACTTTCTGATAAACAGGACACTGCATGTGCAGCTGGATGCTTATCTTTCAGGTTCCCTATCTGAGAGCATAGAAACACCACAGGGGTGCATGCCTCTCTTTTTCTTGCACATCATCAAGCAGATGTGCCACCAGTGACCCTTTTGTGAAATTGCTGAAATTAACAAAGACACAACATTTTTGGGCCTTTAAAATGATAAGTACTTTTAATGGAGACAGGTGATCCAGTTGACCCAATGGTGAACCAACAACAATGAGAAGCTCAACAGTCCTTAAACTGTTGTGATCTGCTTCCACAGGAACATGGCTGATTATCTCCCACTAGAAATAAATGGCACAGCTGTGAACATGATTGAGGTGTTCAAATTCCTGGGGATTACCATCTCAAGCACCTTCAGATGTGATAAGAACATCTTCATCTTCAAAGCACTGTGGACGATGTTCAGTGGAAGTGCCTCAGTGTCTCACAATCACTGCTGTTATAATTTTTTTATTGAAAGTCTTTTGAGCTTTTGATGCTGATTCCACATCACTTTGCCACCATGCCACGTCCCTCCACTCCTGAATGTCCATATTTAAGTTGTGCTCCTGTAACCTAGATTTTTTTTTACTTTAAATTTAAATGTGCACTATGCAGTTTTATCTGACCGCTAGATGGTATCAATAGCAGCAACAAGTTTGCAGTGTAAACTTTTTGTAAAGGCTCATCTCTCCCTCCTTCCATGTCTTGTCCCTCTCCAAACTTATATGTCATTGCAGTATAGAGGACAGCCTAGGACAAACTTTGCTAAACTCTGTGGCTGCAGACTAATAGCTACACTAATCCAGTCGTGGCATGTTATGTTACATTTCTTATCATGCTCTCTTTTTGACTCAGAACGTGGCCTTTTTGGCTTAGTGCCACTACTTGCCTCGGTTTTGCACTCACTTCACGGATTCTGCTATTGTGAATTTTCAGGAATGGAAGGGGGAGAGCACTTCTTCAAAAAGTAGGGGAAGGAGTGGAAGGACCTAAAGTATTTTGACAGCAATCATTGGAGAGGAGAAGAAAGGGGCTGAAAAGAGCAACATAGCTAGTCTGCTCAAGTTAGCATTGTTTTAAATTAGGGCTTCAGCTATTGATTATCTTTGTAATCAAGTAATCTACTGATTATCCCATCAATTAATCGAGTTATTGGATAAGAAAAACGTGTTTTATTATGTTCTTGCAAGAACGTGTGTCTGAGTGTGTGTGTATCATAATAATAACTAATATGACTGAGGCTCAGGCTTTCACAATTGACTGCCACGTTTTATTTGCTGTGGCTATTTTCTTTATCAAAACCTAAGGTTAGCTAACGTAGGGACATCAAAACTAGCCACTATGCCTGAGCTGTGATTGGATTGTATTCTGAAGCCCAGCCTAACAGTTGTGTCCAACCTGGCTTGTTTTCTGCTTGTTTTGTAGTGGAGTTGACCTCATCTGGCGCTAATAAATGTACATTCACATAATTCTGCTGCAAGACAGCAGGATAGAAAGACAGAGACAGCAGAGGGTGTTAGGGTAGAAACAGTGGCACAGTCCTAAAACAATAAACATAATGCATTTTCCTATATCCTATATTGCTTAAAACATCTCTTCAATAATATGTTAACTTTTCCAATATTTGCTGTGATGTAACCACAGTTATAAAATGGACTCCTTTACCTGGACAGTTATTTCAGTTTCTTCTTTACAATGTTTAGTAATACTCTGGTTAGCATTCATATTGAACGTATGGAATAGTGTATATTTGTATTTGTTGTTAAGCAGTTTATGCAAGAACCTATATATCATTGCACTGAGTATGTGAGTAAGTGCTGTGTCAAGCTGTTAATTTCTTGCATCAACTACATCAAGTGAAAGTCATTTAAAGACACTTATGGAGATGCAACTCTGCAATACAACTTTAGATATATTTATGCTCAGCAATTTAGCTTAAACTCAACACTCACAGAGCTTTGGCTTGCTTTTTCAGAGCACACAGTTTTCCTGCTGCTTTGATGCTGACTCTGTGCTCACAGAGACGAAGAGAGATAGGGGGACAAACGGTGTGTGACAACAGCCCTTCTCCCGGCTGGCATCAGACATGGGACTTTATACTGGGGAAAGGATGAGTGCTGTGACAAAGTCAATAGGACAGAGGGGGAATGAGACTCCATGGGCTTGATTGTTTAATTAGCCTTTACTTCATGGCATGCCAAGCCAAATGAAAAAGGGGGGAAAAAGGATTGGAAAAAAAACTGCCTGACATTCTTGGCCAGAGCTCATTGTCACAGATTGTTATGGGCTCATGAGATTCTGGTGAGTTGCTGATAGTGTTGTCATTGTAGAGGTTGCACTTCTGCTCTAAGCCAAGACTTTGCACACAAATAATGGTCATTTTTACTTTATTTTAATTTTTTTATCTGCTAGCTGAGTCAAGCAGGGTGACGTTCAGCATTTCACTGACCACACTTCTTCTTAACCCTCTGCCACCTTTGAAATGTCACCCATTGGTGTCATCTCCTGGCTCTTGCAAAGAACTACAAATCTTACATCTCACAGCTCCACTAGTGTCATTTTAGGTAAGATGGCCTAGGTTTTCCATTACCTCATGCACTACACATGGATAGCTAAGTTCTCTCTCATTGAGCACTGCCTGTGTTAGACCAGCTGGTGAGTATGCAAGTGTCTGATAGAGGCCCTGCTCAGCATAATCCCTCTTACTTAAGGTCTGACTGAAAACTTGGACTTACCGGGCACTTGGCTCTGAGATCCTTGAGGATTGGACTACTGCTGAAATAAAAGATTTCCTCAATTCCTATGAGATCCACGCAAGCAGTAAGACAAAAAGATCCTGTATGTAGTTTTAGAGTTGATATTGATGGATGAGATCAATTAAAACATGTGAAGAGTGAAATCACAATTGCCACATGTCTGTTCAGGGTATTTAATGGTAACATGACTTTCATCCCTCCAGTGAGCGTGACAGTATAAAAAGACAGTGGATTTTCCCCTACAGGCTTGTCTCAATGTAATTCACTTGCACCCCTGATTTACTACAGATTGGAAAGCGATTCCCACCTGTCTTGAGAAATTGACAGCATGGTGTTCTGTGACATCTGTTTGCCGTTGCCAGGAACTCTGGGTAATCCAGTACATTTGTATGGAGCGGCACCCTGACAACTGCAGTGGCTCCTCAGCAGTCTGAGAGGGATTATGACTGTGCAGTTGATATACCTGACTATTGTCAGAACTGGCACCTCCACCCACGCACACTCAAACACAATTTCACTCAGCTTTCCCAGGTGGAAGGAGAAGAATAATTGAACCCTCCAAAAATTACATTCCCTCTTTTCTCCTGTCTATCCTGCTCCCTGAGCTTTATCATCTACAATCTGTTGATTGTGTCATCATTTCACACTGTTTCTAAATAACAGCCCAACATGTTCATTCAGTGAACTTGTCTTCTCTTCCAACTGAGAAGATGTTTAATCACAAAAATTACTTGAAAATGTTACTATCAGCCTTCATTCTAATATATTCATTCCTATTTTGAGGATGACCGCTATATACTGTATCTCCATCAGCAAGAAATATATTACATTTTTCATATGGATTCTGTTTTGAAACAAACAGAAGATATTGCCTCTCTCTTATTTCTATGTTTAATGCATTACTGTTTGAATAGAAGCGCTTATGAGGCCAGATAAGGTCTGTGGCGTATGACATTGAGTGTAATATCACTGCTGTAGCCATCGCTTGTCTAGGCAGCGTCTGATACTGGGACAAAATGCCTTCAAGGGGAAGCTGCACGAGGCAGTTGGAGTGTGAAAGCACGACAGGATTGGTACAGATTTATTGAATTTTCAATAGGAAAAGGCGAAAAAAACACTCCTCAAAGTAATATAACACCACAGGCTATTTTCTTATAGGGCAGTATTTATGACTTCTTTCCTCTTGTGGAAAAGCGCCCTCAATAAGCACTGGTGGCATAGGTTTGTGCATTTGTCTGTAGGCTATGGTGTAATTATGAACCCCCACCGCCCTGCTAAAAAGCGACTGAATGAGGGGCAGTCACGCTGCATCCAAAATTACTTTGCTGCTTCTTTTATCCTCCTGTCATGCTGACACAGTTATATTCATAGTCTTTCTTTTCATTTCTGTCCCTTTATTGCAGCATGATTTACATATGCTGTACTTTGGAAAGAAATTGCTGAAGTGGAACAAAGAAGCTTTGCTGTCCATTTTGTTTGTGCTATATTGCATGTGTGGGGGTGGGTGTACTTTGAGTGTGTACTAAAGAGTGTGCATCTGTGTGTACTTTGTTGCGTTTGTGTGATTTGGATGTCATAGTTATGATATTGAGGGGGAGAGATCAGATTGTGTTATGGCTCAGGTACAAAAGTATATAAACATAGTATGTAGTTTATCTCCACCAGCCCACAAGTTCTGAATGCTCATCTTAATTGTTCCCTCTCCACTGGGGATTGCAACTCAGTCAGTGTCAAAAATTAACAAATTATTCCACATAGACCCTATTATCCTGATCTAGACCTCTGAGAACAAGACATTTCAATTGGCTAGCAAAGCCCCTCCCTATTCCATATTCTCTCTCTTTTTAGCAATGACAACTCTAATCATCAGAAATTGATATTTTAAATGCCAAGTGTGGGGCTTCATTAAAGTGGTGTCAGAGGCAATAATAAATATCCTTAAAGGAGGAAAAAAATGTGTTAAATAACGACTTTAATCTAATTCATATCATCATGTTCTCTTCTGAAAGCTATTAAATTCCTGTGATTGGCATATACCTCTTTGTCTGGAGGGCAAAATGAGCAACGACCCATATTTTTCTTAAGCACGATATGAAAGCATTAATTTCCACCAGCAAACCTGACAGAACAAGGCTCCTAGGGGCGAGTTAATACAAAATGATCACATTTTCACTCATAATCAATATTGGTCAGTGACAGTGGTCCCCTATTTTTCATTCCGCCAGTCGTGTGGAGAGAATGATATGTGGCTCTCCCCTGTGAAAGGGCCCTCTCAGCGACTTGGAGATGGAAATAGCATTTTTAACAAGTGGCCTGGGAAGCTATTGATTATAGTGCCATTTGTGGGGCTGCAGTTTGTATGCCCTGGGAGCCTCTCCAGCCATCTATGCCTGTTGGCCCTCAGCAGAGTAAAAGCAGAAATATTGAAATTGTATACTGTACATTTGACACTGTACACTGAAGTATGTAGTTTTGTGTGGAACTTATATTTTTTGTCATGATGCCACGTTTTTGGTCAGGTCTCTACTGGAAAAGATATTTTTAATCTCAGCTGCACGACTTGGCTATATAAAAAGGAAGCCAAGGTGTTTGTTACTGTACTTTTGTTGTGATTTTTTCCCCCCATTACATCCGTTGCCATATTTGAAAGACCCCACATTTGGCTTTCTCGCTGTCTCAGTCTTAGACTCTGCTGGTAAAAATTTGAAAGTTTGTCTCATTTTTGTTCTCACCCAGCTGTGTTCCTTTGGAGGCCTTTTCTGAGGGAGAATATGACTTATATACTCTTGGTGCTCCTTAGATGAAGATGCAGATTTTGAGGATTAGTGGGAATAGGTGGTCTTGTGGGAGTTAAGTGAAGTAGAGCAGAGAGAGCTTTAAAATGTCCTAAGTATCTTTAATGGAGCTGCTACTGAACTGCTGTATAGAACTACATTTTATGAACAGTTATGATTGATAGATATCAGTAAGAATCACCTCTTAATCTAGTCTAGTACAGACACTGGCATTATTGTTTTAGACATGTCTATTGGTTGAACCCTTCATATGAAGTCAAACAGGCAAGCATAACACAGATAAAATGTATTTATAAAATTTTGGAGAGGTCTGTATTAGTGTGTAATAAATATAAGACTGTTGGTCTATCAGTGGTGGTATTTTGGTTGTTTGATCCTTGCCACAGCCCTGCACCTTATACAGTGTAGTTTTGGAGCTGTGCATGCTTTTACTTTTTTTTTTTTTTTTTTTTTTTTTTTTCAAACACAC
>OMKZ01009456.1:1668-12524 GCA_900302535.1 Neoniphon sammara | reverse complement strand
CTATGTTTACATGTGTCTGTCACACATGTGCTGCTTCTGTTTAGGTTTGAAGTCTATTTTCACGTGTTTGACATGTGTTTCAAGTCACTCCCCTTGCTGAAGGCAAGTCACACACATCAAATGTAATGTTAGCGGTGGAGAAAAGCTGTCAGTGTTTCAAAGAAGATTGTGGCATGAAAATGCAATACTGTAGTTTTTATTGAGAGTTTTCCAAAACTACAGAGCCTGACACACCAATTATATCATGGCCACCGTCCACACCACCAAGCTCCAGTGCGCTGAACTGCAGTGGAGGACCATTTACACATTCTGACTGCCAACATGCCTATATCCATTATATTTCCCTTTTGTCCTTGAGAAATTAGTAATATTTGAGCCATCAAGACCATGGCTATAGTATTTGCAAAAAGTTCAGTTTCAACTCATTCATAGCTGATCTGCCCTAGTGTTGCAAAAATGTCTGATATTTTAAAGTTCAAGCTGTTTCTAATTTACAGAGCTACTAAGCTATTGATGCGATATTAATGTGACGCTACAGATCCAGAGTCTATTGTCACCTCATTCTCGAGCAAAATGAGTGCATGGCTGAGCTGAAAAAGAACAAGTAAACAAGAGTCTGGTAGAAAGAGGGTGCAAATAGGTGCTGCACTGGCTCCTGCCCTTCATCCTTGGCCCGCTGCTCTTGGAGAGAGACAAGTTAATGGGTAGCAAGACAGTGAGTAAAAAAACAAACAAACAAACAAAGGGACACTGGATCACATGATTTTAATTTTTACAAGATGTAAGGACTAACATTTTAATGCCAAAGCATCTTCATCAGTGTCTGACTTTTTAGTCCAAGTTGAATGTATCATGTTCCTGTTATGGAGCTTCAAGATTGGAATGTAAAATTTTAGCAGATTATACCCATAACTCCCCTAACTTCTAACTTTGATAAGTAAGTTACTTCAATTGGTCCACTTGCAGGCCCTCCTCCATGAAAATGCTGCAGGGATTGAATGAATCAAATCAATTGTGAGGGACTGAAATGGTGTGCTGCACAGATATCTTATGTAATTCGGAAGAAATAAAGTTGCAGGTAGCTGGCAAGCCTGCCTCAATTCATTGGATTCCAAAACATCCTCTAGCTCATCTTTTTCACAAGCAGCAATGGTCCATCACTGGAAAGAGTAGCAAGGGTATTGAATGATGTACATCTCAAAACAAAAGTCAAATTTGTCAACAAATATCAAATTAAAACAATAACAACTTGAAAATTAATAACAGTGATCATTCATTCTGTCAGTAGCATGTGTGAGCACCTCTTGGAGCCACCACTGCTTGCCACCTCCTGTGCATAGAGCCAGTGACTGTCTGTCTGATCTGCAGTTTTTGGATGTTTTCTGACCAGCAACTTCCTGCAGAGGAAGTTGCTGGTCATAGACAACAAGACAAATGAGCAATTTTCTGTAATAGTACACAACCAATAACCATAGTTTTATTGTTCCAAAATCTTGCATTTCCTTTTTTTTCTCAGTATATTTATATTTAACTGCACAGATCCAAGATAAACATCTTTCTTTGATGCATTTTTGCTGTTATTGAATGTATTTATATTTAAACTTGGTCTGATTATATGTTAGAATCATTTCTCTCATTTCTAACATATTCACCTTACCCTCACAACTTAAGCACAACACATGATGTTAACTGTCCTCTCTAAATCCATGTCATTTAATTTACAATGAAGATTAAATATGTTAAAAGAAGTAACAAGGTACAACAAGGGGCACTTAGTCAGTCAGTAAAGGACATTCACTCTCCTGGGCTTCACAGGGTCCAGCAAAAAAACAAAAAACAAACAAAAAAAAAAAACTTTAATACATCAACAGCCACTAGCTGAAAAGTGATACTAAACTAGAAAATATATTCCTTTTGGGGGGAGTACAACTCTGAAAAGGGCATCTTACTCAGAAGAATATGGTGCAAGAGGCAAAAAAGCACTGAGGCTTAGTGGAAGCAATACCATGAGCCCCAGTGGATGTGTCTTCTTTGGAGACCACCAAATTTTATCGCCCGTCATTCTTGTAAGGTGAGGAGGATAACAATGCTGGCACATTTTTAGCCCCTTGTTCAGTTAGCATTTGATTACCCACATAGCACCATGGCGAAGTGAATGTTTCTGTAATGTTACATGAAGTTTCAAAGTAAACAAGGTTTTAAGCTGTTGTAATGTTTGTCAGTGATTCAGCAACTTTTGAAAGTGGTTAACAGTTATTTAACATAGAAAAGTTAGAGAAAAAGCTGATAGTTGAGTAACAAAACTATTCCCTAACATTATTTTTTTGTATTACCTGTGGACAGTGACTTTGCTGCTGCCACGTCTGGGTCGAACAAATGTGTCATCATGACCCTCAGTGACAGCTCCTGGTACTTCCAAGGTCCTCATGTCAGAGCTGTCAGTGTTGTTGTCTATAACTCTGAAAAAAATGACCCTATTCATGGTTCTGCAGTGACCATATTGCAACGTCTCAGAGTGGTCAGAGAAATTGAACAGACTGAGCTGTAAGAACAAAATAGATTCAGAAATTCAGAGGCTCCTGAAGAAATTCTAGACTGTCCTAAGTCAGTCTTTGGACTCTGCAAAGCATAAACCAAAAAGACTTTTTTTTATGTAGCTTATTCTTAATGTTCAGTTATTATAGTGTTTTTACATTTGATATTTTAACCTGAATAAAGAATTTTATGTTCTTAATTTATGTGGGGATTCTTTCATGTATAATGTAATAGTACCTTTGATTCATGTAGAGATAAAAGTGTCCACAGTCATCTGTTGGACATACAATATAGTAACTTGCTCTTTGCTCCCTCTTCCTGGCTCATTTTCCTGCAGGGTCTCCTCCTTTTGCTGTCCGTATTCAGCCTGCCCAGGATTAGAAAGGGTTAGATCTCTGGACATTGGGAGACTGGGGTATTAATGAATGGATGTTGTTTTCACAAACCCAAAAGGTGTATGGTAGTCAGTGGAGATTTTAATGTAAAAACTATGGACAACTATCTTAGAAAGTATGTAATGGTTATTTATACAGTACAATATGATATACTGTTTTGTCCCTGAAGGGAAACTTGTCTTGGACTCTCAGTACTGATATTCAACAATAAATGCACATATAAAAAATAATAACATACTCTAAAACCTCCCTAATGAAAGCATCAATGAGAGCAGCATTGATCAAATGACAATATGATTTTTACACATCTACAAATTCACACATCTACACATTACATCTCCACATTCACATTATCATTTCTACACTTCACCTATTAAGATATTGTGACAGCGAAGATATATTGCATACACCCTGTGGCCAGCATCTCATATCACCTATTAGTATTAAGAAATTTAATTGCCATAGGCAGGATTAAGGGTTTGTAGTGGCTTAGCCTGAATAGAGGGACACTGAATCTTTTACCAGAAGGGAGCTGGAATTCGGAGCAAAGGATAGGAGTGGAGTCAGACACTATTTTCTGTGCCTGTCTGATAACCAACTGCTCATAAATTATACCCATTTACCTTGCCATGTGGTAGAGAACTACTTAGACACATGATATTGCTGACTGGTGACATCGCAGCTCCTCATTCAGACAGTGAAAACTCTTTGAAACTCCAAAGTTGCTCTTAGCTGTGTTTCTGGTCTTGCTCTGGGCATGGTTGTTATTGTTCATGTCACACCTTCCTCCCAGGTTCAATGATGTATAACGTGCAGTATTTAGCCTTATCTGGATCCACAAAATAGCCACCCATAGATGTAATCTTTAATGTAACTGAATAGAAACAACAGATTTTGTTTCTGGGCATGTGTTGTTGCTGTTACCTCCATGATGGCTTCATGCTTCCTTCTTATGAATGCAGTAATAATGACAGTTGATAACGTGAGAAATTTTGGCTGTCTTGCTGTTTGAGGAAAGGTCTAATCCATCAGATGTTGAAGAGGGCAACCTTAAAATCAGGTGGTGGTTGGGGCTTGCACAACAGTTTGATTGTCCAGTGTCACACTAATATTTTCAGTGAGAGTCATCATAATCTTAGACAAAAGTGAATAAGATGTTGTATTGGGCACCATATTCTAGGGAATAACATTTCAGTTTTATTTCAGGTTGTTGGCAGACATCCTACAGCAGACAGTACACTTCAATCTGATTTTCTGAGGACAGGCAGGAAAATTAGAGATGATTAGAGTTGCCACTGAAAGAACAGTGGCAGAAGTAGTGGGATGTGAGGATTGGGCCATGTTAGTGTAGAAAAAACGGAGGGGCTCAGGATTCACTGTGAGGACCTTAATGGAGAATATGTGCTGTGAAGACAGCATTCCCCTCCAGAATACTTCATGAATGGAACCTGACAGGTAAGGAGCAAACCATGAGAGCAGATCCAGACATCCTCAAGTCAGCAAGGTGTCAATGAGCATATGGTTGTAAAAGACTCAGATAGATCTATGAGAAAAACTGAAGAGATGGGAGAGCGGAATGCTTCAGTGACTGTCACCTTATTATAAAGATGACTAACAGGCTATTTTGTGAGAGATGTTAGAAATTCAGAATTGGTCAAAGGTAGTGCATTCAAGAGTTGATGTGGAAAGAAATGAGGGATACTGGTGTGAAGTTTGATGTCAGTGATCATGTGGGGGATACAGAGAAAGTGACTGAGTGACTTCAAAGTGGTGTGTACACAGTCAAACATCAAGAAGTTGACACTGTCAGGAACAGGCATGGAGCAACCATGATGGTCTTAAGGAGAGAGGATGGGGTCAAGAGGTCTGCTGATCGAAAGAAGTTTATGGACTTTATCTGGGGAAAGAGAAGAGCAAAATCATAGCCCAGTGTCAGATGTTCACAGAAAAGTCAGGAGGTGACTTAGGGGGAAGATTAAAGAATAGCTGGGAGAAGAAGCCTCAGATTTCAAGCCTCTTCTGAAAGTAGGTAGCAAAGTGTTCAGCAGAAGAAGGAGGAGAAGGTAGAAGGGATTGAGAAGAGAGGAATAAAGAGAATTTTCTGGGGGTTAGAAGCAGATGAATGGATCTCAGAGTGGCAGAATGTTGATTCAGCTGTAGATACAGAAGCAGTGAAGTAGAGGAGAGATTGAAAGTGGAAGACAAGCCAGGATTGCACCATTTTCTCTCAGCTTTCCAAAACCATGTACATTCAGTTTGGCTCCAAGCCTTCAGGCTGCCAAAGGGCATGTGAAGACAGACAGGCAAGTCTAGAGGAGTAAGTGGGAAGGAGAGCACAGAGGAAGATGGAAATGACTGCAGGATAAGCAGAGGTGAATTAGTTAGTTGAGGAGAATTATCAGGAATACAGAATGAAATTAATAGTGGCCAAGCATTTAGTAAAGAAAAGAAAGAGGCTAGTAGAGTGGAGGAGGCTCTAGAAAAGACTTAGTCTAGCATATTGCCAGCTTTGTGATTAGGGCTTATAAAGACAGGGTTTAATCAGAAGAGGAAAGAAATAATAGAACTGAGAAAGTCTGAAAAAGTTAAAGTCACCTTTAAGTGTCACATCCTCAGGAAGTGTGCTGAGAAATGTGTCAAGTTGTAAGATGTCTTCACGTGAACTCGGGTGGGCAATAATGCACAGGGTGGATGGACGGAGGCAGGATTGATAACAGTAATAGCATGGAACTGAAAAGAAAAAAGATAGGTGTGAGAGAAAAGGAATTTCCACCTCGACGAGATGACCAAACTGGCCCACCGCCATGAACTAAGGGCTCCTTGGGGGGCAGCAGGTTTTGCCATGTTCCCTGGGGTGATCCATGTCTCTGGGAGAGCCACAAAGTACAGTGTTAGGAAGGAGGCACTGGCTGAGATGACCTCGGCATTCTGGACTGCTCTTCTACTAACCAAGTCAACAATTGGCTAAGTGCAAGGAGACTTACAGGGATACATACTGTAGATGCAAGATGATGATGATGTTGTGGCAACTTCCAGGAATGACGACCAGCAGAGAGTCATAACATATTGCTGTGAAGACAAATTGGCAAATTGGTTTTGATAATTGCAATATATTAAGCATCTGTGCATATTTTACCCGTGGGTTTGGGTGCCATTAATGACCATATGCAGTTAGACGTACTTACATTCTTTTTTTTTTTTTTTTTTTTAAGTGCAGAATCACTTCTGACTGACTATGGCATCAGTGTTGGAGAGAAGACCATGTAGTTCATAGATTTCCATGAGTGTAACAAACCAAAGCTCATAGCTTATTTATGATGCAGCCACTTGGCTCTGTAGCTTAACCATCTCTCATGCAATGCATGGTTAAATGCAAGGCAGAAGTTAATAAGTTAGCATGAACTACCTGCTGGCACACATATATTTGCCAGATGGTGGTTTCAACTGGGTAAACAGATTTGCTGAGTCTGATTGTGTTATCCTGGGGTGAAGGCCCACTGAGACACAGCTGGCAGGAAAGAAAATGGTGTATTTGATCTGTGGCACGGATGTTAACCTGCATAAATGGAGGTGGGATTTGCGGTGATACTTACACCCATACAAACAGCTGTTTGCGTGATATAGGGTTCAATTTGCAGTGGTGATAACGTCAGGTATCTATAATTTTTGGTCATAATTGTATTTGACAAAACTGCATAAAGAAGTCTTAAATCTCATATGAGGAAGCAGGTGACATTATATTTCCATTTAATTTTATGGAATTTTAAAAATGTCACATAGTAACACTTGGTAATATGTGACTGTCTGCAGCACCATCACAGTTGTGCTGTCTTCATCAGAGTCAGTGGATATTGCACTCTTCTGATATGTACTCAGAGTTTTCAATTTGTCTGTGCAATGCTTCATTGGCTGTGTGTGGCAGAGAGTTCTGGGTAGCCAGGCGTATTGGCAGAAAGTGGACACAGACGATGACATGAAGCAATGCTGAGTGCATTCTATCTTCCAAAGTTTGTGATGAGGGCACAGGTGAACATCATAGCACAGTATCTCCTCCATCATTCAGAGATAGCAGATTCTTTCACTTGTATAAAATAGCCTAACAGAAAGAGGCCAGAGTGTTTCAGCTCGGCTGTCAACTCTTCTTAATCAACTCTTGACTGATATTTGCTTTTGTGACTAATATTAGTAAGACTTAATTTTGTACTTTTCCAGAGTTAAACAGTCTTTTCAAACAAGAACAAAAAAGCTAATACAATAAACAGTAATTCTGCCAGACATCAAAACAGGGCTACAGAGCAATAAGCTGCAGTAACAATGAAAATTAAACAGATAAAATAAATGATAGAGAGCCTGTCTGCAAAAGTATGTTTAAAAAAAGTGATGTAAAAGATGACACATCACACATCCACTCTTATTCAACAGATCTTCATCTCCCTAAACACCTCACCAGCAGAGGTCAATTCTTATTAAGATTTATAGGTACCAAATTATGGAATTATTATTCACATTTGGTAAAAATATTATCTTCCCTAAATTCCTACAGAAGATATTTGAAAAATAATTTAATTTCTGTTACTTTTTTTTTCTTTCTTTTTTTTTTCTTTTTACATGTTGTTTGTATGATTTTATTTGTTTTCTTGCGTCATTTTCAGGTTAGGGTGTGTTGTTTTGCTGTGTAAAAACTGTGGGCTTGTAAAGCACTTTGAGACTGCAACAGTGATTAAGGTCTCTAAATAAACTTGAACTTGAACCTGAACCCTCATCATAGTGGATTTTGTGATGATTCTTGAGGAATGAGTAAATGTGTCATATTACTTTGAGATGTAACAAAATCCCCAAAGCAAAGATCAGCTTAGCAAAGCTGTGCTTTATCCAAGTGAAATGACAGGTGTGAACACAGATGAATGAGCTTCACACTGTACAAAGCCAGGGAACATGAACAGGAATCCTGCAGCGAAATGCTATGGAATAGCATTTTTGTTGCTTAGTAATATGATTATTACTTGAAAGTACTTGAATTGAGATATGACTGTATGCAATCATTTGTTCAGCCAACTCTTGCCTTCAACTTAGGCTTTGGACTGACCAGGAGAGTTTCACTAATTATCAGCCTGCTCTTTATATTGCAAGCTGTTATATGTGAGATGCAGGTTTAAAAGTAATCGTTCAAAATTACTCTAACCTTAACCCTAAAGCAGTTTGTAATACTGCCACAATAGGGATATTAATGAGACTGTTATATGTGTTAAGGTTTTATCAATAATCTGGCCGTAGAATTCTTTACCACAACCACTTGATTGAGATGATTGAGAAGACATGATGATGTGCAAGGCCAGATTACTGAAAAGCAAAAGGTCCCACTGTCATTAAAAGACAATACTGATGTAATCCTTACAATGTACCTTAATTAAAAGAAAATATCTGGAGTAGCTTTGTGATATATTGCCTTAGGTTTAAAAATTAATCAAAGATAACTTCTAAAGCTTAGATATGGACATAATATAATCTCATTATCTTTGACATATGGAGTTAAAGCAACAAGAGATAACTGAATTTGTCTGGAGATCCGTTCAGGACCAGTGTTGTTATTACAGATTGGCTTGAAGTGCTTTTTAGGGTTGATATTACAAACAGACAGAACACACAAATCTGTCTATTCTAGATGGACAACCAAAAATACTACTGTGTTAAGCCTTTTGCCCGTCAAGCTTCTTAACAGGATTATCTGTCACCTCTGTTCTCTTCGCCCTTACGTGTGTATAAATGCTTACAGAAGCATCGGTTTTCATTGCTCATTAATTAGCTAATTACTTCTCCAACTGTCTTCTTTTCAAAAGATGGTTTACTGACCAAGAGGGCAAGTCTCCCAGCTGGTGACTGAAAACAGCCCATTAATCCTTTGTTTCAATAATGTGATGAACTTGCCAGCATGAGTGGCCCATGCCACTATTAGCTCAAACTGTACCAAATTTGGAACTAAATTCATAAAGTACTTGGCTAATAGTAACATATTTCAAATAAATATTTTTTCTGTCTCACATGTGGAAATCACAGATTATCACTTCAGTTATAGGACAAGATTTTGTTTCTGCCAGTGTGAGATACCAAATACAAGAGACGAGGAAGTGTGCAGAAGAAAGCCTTTTGTTTATTAACCCAGCTGTTAGACTGAACATGGTTAACAACAAAAAACAGGTGCAAAGGTAGATCAACAAAAGTTTACAGCACCAGAAAATTAAATCAAAACTCAGCATGGAGGCTACTGTCACGTTATAGAAAATACAACCTCTCTCCTAATGAGACAAAGAGGGGAACATATGTGCATGTATATAGCCTACATATATTGATGTATGGCCAGACTAAGGACAAGGCAAGGGGAAGAAAAGTATAACATTGAACATTTTAGAGGAAAGGGAAGAATGCTTTCATAAGGCCATTCAAATAGGTGAAGTGCTCATGTACTCAATTAAATTAGGCACATTAGGGTGGGGGTTTTGGTGTCACATCTCGTCACGAAGCCAAAATTTCTTTGCCCATCTTTTGGTTGATTACACCACCAGGAACTCATAAAATCATTTGTTGGAAGTTCTTTTAATGTCATGGTCACAAAAATGTTGGCAAATGATCACAAAAATTACATTGTTTCCTTGTTTTTCAGTGTGGAAAAGGTGGCTGTGTGTGATCTTTGTCCTGATGCCGTACATCATAATAACAATTACAAATCAAGCCATGAACAGCTAATCACATGCTAGTCTATAGCATTAGTGCTGCACCCTCTAATCATCAAGCTTAACATGGCCACCTTACAGTAATGTAAGCTGGCTGTGTGGTTAATTCAAGCACAGTCACAGACTTGCTGTCTGTATGTGTATGTCCTTTGTGATGTTAGAGACTGACATGATAAAATGGTTGCCATGATTACATTTATGACCTTTTTTATTTTATTTTATCTTTTTGGGGTTTTTTTTTGCACACACATGCGCTACTTCTCGGTGATATGTATTGGATTACAGAGATCCTTTGAAAACAACCAAATAAAAAAGCCAACTGTCGTGGAAAGCTGGCGAGGTTTAGTGTGTGTTGAGACAGACCTTGTTTTTACTCTTTATGCAGCCTACTATTATTGAAAGCACTTGTGGCTCTCTTTCTGATGTATTTGAAAACTTGTCCATATTTACATAGACTATATTTGAAGCACCATGTCCTCATACTTTAAGTTTGTCTTGTAAGTTTGTTTAAGATCTATCTTAAACAAACTTACAAGGCTTAGTAACATCACTACCCTCCGCAGTTAATATTAAGACAGGCCAACGGCTTTTTTGTACCTGTATTTATGTTGTTTTATTACCACTTAATTATATTTGTAGAACACAACCCGTCTGTGGTCCCTCTGTTGCCTAGTGGTCACTCAAAACAGTGTAGTCCTTCAGTGAGAATTTGTCACTGCAATGTTTCTGCTTGCTGCATTTTACAACCCCACTAGAGGGCAACTACAACCCCACTAGAGGGCAGTGAACTAGCTTAGATTGTGTTTTACTGTTCAATCAGTACACCATGGTATCTAGCCATATCGTGGTACAGAAATTTTCTGTAATTGCTGTAAATACTGCATACTTATATACTTATGTGTTCTTGAGCTAAAGTATACCATAATGAAGTTATAATTTCTTGAGTCATGCTGTGAAGAATGCAATGGCAGTTTTCAGCATTTTCACTGGGAAATAACAATCATTAGCTTTTCTGGGGGTGGGTGGGAGTTAGATTTAGATTTAGATTTGGCTATTTCCCATGATCCCCTTTGGCTTCTTGTCAGTAGCTGTACAGTCAGAGACAGTTTAGTGATTTTGGTTGAGTGGCACTGACAAAACTCATACGCAATGATGATGCAATGCAAAAAAAAAAAAAGAAAACCGAGCAGCGAATTCG
>OMKZ01009450.1:5538-16870 GCA_900302535.1 Neoniphon sammara | reverse complement strand
TTTTTTTGTGTGTGTGTGTGTGTGTGTGTGTGTGTGTGTGTGTGTGTGTGTGTGTGTGTGTGCGCGTGCGCATGCGTTCAGACGGAGTGAAAATACTCACCGTGTACTCTGTCCGTAGGTCCAGCAGAAGGCATCAGTATAATCGATAGAAATGGTAGCAGCGGGGCGTGGGGAGCAAACGGACGGACAGACAGAGGAGAACACAGGAACAAAATACTGTCAGAGAGACAATCCAAGAATGTAAAAGAACGAGTAATTTAGTTCAAGACAGAAAAAGGCCCATCAAGCATTAAAAACAGTACTCGAATTCCTGTGAAAGCAACAGACGAACAGCCGGCTCTCCACTTTACTTTATTATGAGCAGTCAAGTCCAGCTTTTCCGATATATGGACATTGATTTGTTATTTATTTATTTATTATACATACATATCCACCCGCCCTGTTCATCATGTGGTAAATGGACATGCTGTATGTGTATATGGACAGACGAGCCACACTTCCCCCTGTAGCTGCTCTCATAATGCTGCTCAAATGCACACAGCTATGGAGGGAGGAATTAATGCAGAGGTGACATTATGGCTTCAGTAACATTTTCTATGAACTCCACTAAACACAGTTAAAACGCTTGAACAAAAACCTCATAACAGCTGTGACTGCAAAAAAATGTGTATCTTAACATGTCATTTAGACTCATTCAATCTCTAAATCTTGTTTTTCTTAAAACAAGTGAAAAAATCTGGTAGAGGGATGAGATAATGCACTTTCACTTATTTCAGTGGGAACACATATGTTGAAACAAAGCAGAATAAAGCAGATCAGCCCACTGGTATCAAGAAAATGAGGCATGATTCAGGAAAATGCTGGAAACAAATCGATTAGCACTGGAAACAAGTGGGATTATTTCATCCCGCTGGCAGATTGTTTTCACTTGCTGTAAGAAAAAGGAGATTTTAAGACTTAAATGACTTGTTAAGATGTGCTTAAGTAACGATAAAAAATGATTGGGTGCTGTAATTGTAAACAATAACTAAGACAATGTGTCTTGAAAAGTACGCTACTGGTATTTATCTATCTATCTATCTGTCTGTCTGTCTGTCTGCCTTCTTGTCAATTGCCAGTTTTAATAGAAAAATAAGTCCTGAGTGTGTTCGACACCTGGGTTCGTGTTTAGTCTTACCCGTCCCTCTTTACCTTGCCATAAAACCTGCCTATCATCTCTCCATCACTCACACCGTCCCGCCTGACCTCCATCTCTCCTACTCGCCTCCCCTCCCTCCCGCTGTGCTCGTCGTTGTGGGTTTGTGTTGGACAGAATATTGCTTCCATATCCCTTTGCCCTCCCAACGACCCCCATGTAATGACTGCCAGCAGGTGAGCAGGGACCATGTTTGTGGAGGGTCACTGAAAATTGAGGTTTGTGTATGTGAATGTGTCTGTGCCTGTATGTCTCGTTGTGCCTCTACACTCTGCACAAATCAGCAGACGGCCAGGCTATCAGAGATGGAGAGGTACTTACGGAGAGAGACGGTGAATTTCTAGTTTGCTGATCAAACCAGCGCTGTTTTCTGACAGTCTATTATAATATGTGACTTATTATATGTATTATTATGGGCCAAATGTGTGTGTAAATATATGCAAGTGTGTGAATGTGTATGCTGTCCGTGTGTCGTCATGTCATCACACAACAAATTACTCTGTCGTCTCTGTTTTATGTGACAATAGTACTGATTGGTACTTTGCTAGCTAACATTAGCTTACAGGCAGACTTGCATTTGCCTTCTAAAATACTGTCAAAAGCCTGAGCTAACTAACAGTAGCTAGTTAAGGTAGCCACTGTTAGTTAGCTTGGGATTTGGACAGTATTTCATCAGGCTAACGTTAGATGCAGGCTAATGTAAAAGTTACAGCTTAGCTCTGTTAGCTAATGTTAGCTTTTTAACTCAAAGGTACCAGTAATGTGTTCACTGATTGCAGGAACCATTTTTGTTGTTTTGCTAAATAACTAAAGTGTTGCAGTTTGAATTAAATATCATAATCGCCGCATGCCGGTCAGCAATAGAAACAGACGAGGACGCTGAAAAGAAACAAGCAAGCAAGCAAGCAAGCTATACGCTAAAAGACGCTTAAGTTGTTTTCACTTTAGTTTTGATACTGAACAAAAGCCCAAGTCATTTGAATACTTCGAATCCACATACTGTGGTTTTGACGCATGCATCAAACTATAGTTTCTTCGCATGCATTCACACTCATTCATTCAGAAATTTGACCTACGGCAACCTAACCCAAACCTAGACCTTCAATCAACCCAAATCAGAAAGTCAGATATACATTGTGAATATTATTGTAGTGTGTTCAAATCAAGTCCGTCCCTACAGGCGTTCATTAGGCTTAACATAATGACTAAAAGCCATGACAGTCATGATGTCGCATAAAACAGAGACAACAGTGATTGGGAAATGTGTGTCTGTGTGTTGAATTCGGGACAGCATTGTTATTTTGATCTGAAGATAGGAGCTACTTGGCAAAACTTCAGTGTGTGTGTGTGTGTGTGTGTGTGTGTGTGTGTGTGTGTGTATCAAGGGACGCCCATAGCTAACAGCACAGCGATGTGTAATCAAGCATTACCTGTGATAGTGTAGGGATAATAGTTCCAGGCCTTCTCTGTCACATAGAAAATTTTAGGGACCACTGCTCTTGCCCAACTGGGCAACTTGCTGAAAGACAGAGAAAAAAATGAAGGGGTTAGAGAACTGAACAAATGGGAAAAAGTGCAGGAAAAATGGCAGAAAAGTTCAAATAATGAAGAGAAAAGGAGTTGTGCGTGCCATACACGCAAAACTGTCCTTTCCTATAGTTTCCCCACACCTTTCTTTGGTCCTGTCACCCGGAATAAGAGATGACAGGCAACCAGCCGTGCGGACCCATAATGGAGGCCATACAAGGCGGCCATGATGGCTCCTGGGGCACCAGTTTACACAGATTAGAGCCAGCGCCCTGCAGTGGAGTTTACCCTGAGTTGGCACAGTGATAGATATAGATAGGGACATGGAGGGCATAAAGTACAAAGAACTAGTTATTACTCAGACCAAATGAAGTCTGAATGCTGACATTTACAGCCAAGTAGCCCGGCGCCTCATTTGGTGTCCAATCAAAATGCAAATGATTACTGAGGGAGGCAGGAGGGAACAACAGAGGTGAGAGTTTGGTTAGCTGGAGTGAAATTGCTGAGCCATAGAAATGGGAAATGCAAAAATCCACAGGTACACAGACTGAATTTCCCTGTGAAGATTGGAGACTTTTAATATTGCAACAATAACCCTTGATTTGCAGCAGCAAAGTTGAAAGGAAATGTTATACAGGCTGTCTGGTTATTGCGTCCCATCAGCAGTACTTCACTGCAGCTCATATCACGCAGCCAATTGATCCAGATTTCATTTCATTTTAAACCAAATGCACCTCAAGGATATTTCTCACTCAAACCAGGCTTTGAATTTCTAAATCTCTCTCACGTTCTCTCCACCTTCCATTTTTACTCTTCGTTTCTTTAGTAAGTGTCTGTAGGTGGAGGAGGAATCCATGTCGGTTTGCAACTGATTCTGTATTGGCCCTCTGGGACACGAAAGACAGACAGGCTGCGGTTCCTTCTGGTTCCTCTCTGATGGACTTTTGTATCTTCACACTGCCTTATTTGATAGCCACTCACACACACACACATACACACACACGCACACACACGTGTGCACACTCTGAGCCTTCCTCTCCTCTGAATTTGTCAATGACACTTCACATTTCCCAGAGGCCCACTTACATCTCACTTCTGACCACAAAAGCTCACCCTCTCACATTGGCAGGCTGGCTGTGGCTCTGTTCCTGCCTCCTTCTCACTGCCTCGCTTTTGGGAACCAACGGCAAAGCTGTCCATGACAAGATTCTAAAGCCTTTCATTGTTTTTAATTGGACTTTATCATCTTGTCACTTCAAAAGAAAAAAAACAAAAATGAAACTCTACTGTGTCCAAGGATCAACTGAGCAGAACTTGAACAGAATGACTGTTTTTGTTCCAGGCAGGAGAACTGGATGATAATGTGAAAAATGAGAAGCGCTAAAATGTTCCTCAATTTGAGCCAATTTGAAAGAACTGTGGAAAAATGTGTGGAGAGCACCCAAGGGCCCATTATTTGAGGGATAGGCTGTATTACCTATGACTGTGAGATGGTACAGGCTAAAGGCTACAGAGCTACTTTGTGTTCTGAGGCTTTAGGTTACTCCCTGTTATGCAAGCTGAGCCACATGACAAACATCGGTCAGCCTTATAAAAGGCTAAGCTATTCATTCAGTCAGTCCTGTTGTTTAGGCTGCGTGGGCAGGATCATTCAAAAGATAGATTTTCTGGAAAGTCACTAGAATAAGTGTCAATATATGAAGGACCCTGCAGGAGGAGTCTAGAAAGCTTCCTTAACCTGTAATAACTCTCCTGGGCGGCAGTGCGTCCTCTCCACTCTGATCACCTCGGGCAGCAGGGGGTGCAGGGAGTGGAAAGACTTCCCTGCAGCCTGGAAGCCCCATGAATTCCCCATGTTGTCAGAACCCTCGAGCAAGACACCGAGTCCACACAGCTCCGGTTGCACTGCCCTGCACCTGACCCGTGTTCTGACCTCACTCTGGCATGATGGCAAAAATCAAATTCCCATATGGTGATCAATAGTGTCACATAAATTATATTACATTATTTCTGATAGGGGGTGTTGGTGGTATTGACAGATTTGTCCTGCTGCCAAGTGTTTGAATTGGATTCATCAGACTTGCTGATTTGGTGATGAGAGGCTTTATATTGTAGGCCAAGTGGTAACTTGGTCATTACATGGCTACAGAAGCTTGACAATGCACTCAGAAAAGCTAAGATGAAAGAGAAATTTTGCATGTGAAAGAAACAACATGTGGGAATATGAAGTCTGTATGATTGTGTCAAGTCCATGTACAAAATGCACACATTCCCAACACTGACTTGCAGCCCTTATTTCTAAATTGTCTCAAAGCTTAAAAAACAATCCCTTACTTGTCTGCTTCTCTTTACTCAAAAATCCTCTCTGAGGCAAGTGTATGTTTAATGAGGGAAATCAACAAGGGAAAAGGGCTTTCACCTCGCTTCACCTCATCAGTGTAATTTATGAAGACTGTCCCTAACATTTTGTAAATTGAGTGCTTCCTGTAATCCTGCAAGCACTCCCGCTGTGCAGTGTGTAACACAGGTGTGTGGTACTGAAGGGTCACAATTAGAGCAAACTCGCATATGAAGCCAAGGAGACTCAACTTCAGACGCGTTCTTGCCCTCAGCAGCTAATTCAATTGTAATCTACATAAGAGAAAAATCAAATATTCAATTTTACGCTTATCAAGCTTAACAAGGAATAGGAATAGAGCTGAGCTGGAAAATAGGCTTGGAATAAGATGAAAAGGGACAACTGAATACATTTTTTTCCCTCGCTCATTCCCGAAACACAACAACTATGCCGTGGCTCGCAAAGCCTCGTGAAAGCTGATATCTGCTTATGCGGCAATTATCATGCCCTACATATGACTGCTTATATATACCAACTTATTTCAACACCACAGCCGAGAGATGCTGACGCGGACACATCAGCGCCAGACATGCTAATCTCTGTCTTAACCTCCAGGATGGTTGTAAGGACAGGAGAGTCCCAGTGACAGCTATACAGTGATGGGTGTTGAAAAGGGACAAGACGGATGTCCACGCCTGGCTGACATCATCATTTCGCCGACAGTGCCCTCTAATCCTTCCTGACAGTCTTATCAGCAGTAGCCTGTTAAACGGTGTTATGGTATGGACTTGTGATAGACTGACTCGGATTATAATGTGCAAAATGAAATATTAGGGCAATATAAAGGTGGACAGGATAACAGCAGGATAGTGTAGTAAATAGAGAGACTGTCCTTCAACTAGAACGTCTGAGTTCATTCCCCTGTGACAGAAAACGTCCTGACGGTGGTTCAGTGAGCAGGACACCGAGCCTCCATCAGCTCCAGGAGTCGTGTTTGGTAGGTATGTTCGATTAAAGAAATTTTGGAAAAAGCCCTGATTACGATTACAAGTATTTGAAATCAATATAAAGTTTTTCTCCATTCCTGCAACAGAAAGATCGCAGGGTGCAAGCAGATCCTGTAACATAAATAGTACAGAATAAAAGTATATAATTAAACAAATTATTATGACTGATGTTATGGAGGATATCGACACTTGCGGTCAGATGAATTTATTTTTATCAATAAATTTCTCCATTCCTCACCGTCCACTCCACCAAGAGGCTTGAGCAGAGAAACACGGCAGAGGAGGAAGCAGAAAAGTTTTTCTTAATTATTATTTATTTATTTATTTTTATTAAATTGTGAGATATTCTGACACATGTAGCTACTACTAAACTGAGAGTATTTCAAACAGGAGGTGGGTGCATTTGAACTCTAGGGCTGTGCCTGACAGACGCACAACTCTGGGATTTTAACTGCTTTGTTTGTGCATTTTCAAATTCAAATGTTCATTTCTGACCAATCAGGATGGGTCTCTGCAAGGGACAGAGAAGGGAGGGGGTAATTTCATGCTAATTTCTCCAAAGTTACCTAACTGAGCTTAAAACACACGTGCAGGGAATCAGCATTTCTGGGATCAATTCTACCATGTCGCCTCTCCATTCCCAACATCTGGAATCGAAGAATTGATTATTTTTTCAGATCGACTCCCAGGCCGACTGGTCCATAGCTGACCCTGCCTCCACAGGCAGGTCGAAGAAAATTCCATACAATATATATTTAGACACCTTGACTATGACGTTTCATTAAATCAAACACAGACGGTGGGCCCTGACACATGCAGAGAGGAAGGCACTCACTTGTTGAGGTAGACTCGTTTCTCGGTGAACTGTCCTTGTCCGTGCTCAGGGTCGTCATACGGCTCGTTCTGGACCACCTCCACCCCCTCGCCGCGATCGCTCTGCTCATGACTGTGTTTACTGATCATGTACAGCTGGCCGATCCGGTACTGCAACACGGAGAGAACGACAGACACACAGCAGACAAAAAACAAAAAAACAAAAACACAGACAGACACAGATATTAGACCTATGGTTTTATCGACTTTATTGAGAAACTACAGAAGCAGAAGGTCATCCTGCCACATCAATGTTATCACAGCCTGCCAACTGTCCTTACAGCTGGGCATCTTGGGTACAGTTCTGATGAGGTTGTTTCAAATGGAAACACTTGTTAAGAGGGAAGATCGTCTAAGCTCCGCCCCTTCATGATGTGCAGCTATTGATGGCACCTGCACCCATTAGTGCAGCTGGAGTTAATCAGCCGGGCTGCTCTATAAAAGGAGGCTTGTGGCTCAGGCTTAGTTGGCTGTGTGACACCGGAGGGTTAACACCTTCAGTTAGCTCTCCTGGTTTTGTGTGTGGTGTTGTGAATGGCGTGTGAGTGAAATTCTTAAAACTGAAGTGTTTTTTGTTTCTTTTCCCAAACTCCAATCCCTCCCTCTAGTGACTCCCTATTTTTAGTTTTCGGTCCCATTTCTTTAATCTATGATTTTGATAGAATTAGTGGGTGTTTGGGTGGAAGAGTTTATTCCCCATCACCTTCTAGACCCCAAGGGACCCATTGTGTTCTGAGAGCAGTTTCTTTTTGTTAGTTTCCCCTACCAGCGACTGTCATTGAGTTTTGTTTTTGAGGGGAAACGTAACACACTGAATTTCTAAAAGACAATAGCAGTCCCATTTTGACTTGTCACCAGGTAATAGGTAATTCAATCCTGCAAATCCTTGGACAGCGTGTTACTATTAATACATTTGCGCACTTAAAAGGAACTATTTTCTCTGGATGTATTGAAAATTCTGCTCAGCAGCTCTCTTTGCCTTGGTTGTGTGTAGCTGTTATTGAAAGCTCAGAGGGCAAGTACAGTGGAGATCAAGGAAACTTAGATCTCACTCAACAAGTGGACTCAAAAACCTGTTCCAGCTTTGATCGTGGCACACATTTGATATTAATTCACAAATTTTAAGTGATTGTAACATGGTAAAACAGCAGTTTTAGTGAATATAAACATTGGCCAAGTACAAGATGGAATTACCTACGCAACTTTCAAGTTTCACGGAGTAGTTTTTCACAGTTTCTGAACTGGGATAATTTAATAATCTTGACTTCTAACCTACCAAAGCATATTACACTTTCCATCAAACAAAATTTGTGATAGAAAGACTTACAACTACTGACACAAAGTCAAAATAGGACTGGTATGATCCTTTTAAACGCTGTAAATTCCAGATTTGCAACAGTAATGTCGTTTTATAGCAGCCATTAGCATAAAAGCAAAAGCAGCATTACTGTACCTGCTGCATTTTTTGATACTTAGGAACAGTCGCCATACAAACAATAAGCAGGGGATTAGGAATATCCACAGCATACTGACAGAGGCGTGTGTTTTGGCCTCGTCTCAGGTTAGGACCAAACAGCACAACAATAGTAACAGTGCCAGCAGGAGCCAGCTAGGTGACCCCGTCCCATAGCCCCCCCACCCCCTGTGATGCATTGGTCAACACCCACAATCCCTCACTCATCACTCACTGACCCACTTGGCCTGGCGACAATGTTACTTTCAGTCACCTCGAGATGCCGGAATGGCATGTCACACGGCAACTATTTTCCACGCGGTCGGAAAAGCCGAGCGACGGAGAGGGCGGAGGTTTCCAACTGTCCGGCAGGCCTATTCCCGGGACGGAGCGGGGAAATCGATACGGCCCTGACAGTGACTTATCCCACGCTGCTGGAATGCCGAGGGGTCACCCAGGACTCGACTGCCACACACAGGGGGTGCCACCGAGGATAGCTAATGTTAAGCTGATGGAAAAAAAAGGTAAGGACCGCCTCGGGGGCTCGTGATGACGACTCGCACCTCTGTACCCAGCCACAAAAAGCACGGAATGGAGAGAGGGGAAATGTGATAGCGCAGTGGAAAAGAGCGGAGCCGGTAAACAGGGTGTGACTTCCAGTGACACTGTCAATTTTTTCCGTCTGCTGTCCGTGAGAGGGAAAATAATGGACCGGGACAGACTATTCCCAGCTGGAATTTTGATGGCGGTACCATTCCGGCTGAGCAGCTGTTGGAGTGTGGCATAATTTTACAGGCGTGTGGACGCCGTCATATTCTGGACCAGGCATAACAGGAGAGGAATCAGTATTTGCTCACACACACACATACACACACACACATACACAGGGACTCGTGTGCATTTTACCAGGGTTTATACAGCCTCCTGAGAGTAAAATTCAAGCCCTTTTCAAGCACTTTCAAGGCACTTAATCCAAAATTTCCAGACTCTCGAAACCTTTATCATCTAATCTAAACTGTTACTCTAAATGCAAAAAATAAAGTTTACAGAATCCCTTTATACTCACAGCAATCAATGTATATTCTCACATTGTTTATTTTTTACCAGCTATTCATATTAACTTTGATTGTAGTTTTGATCAGGATTACTTAATTCTTGCTAATTTCTAGAATACAGGATCGTTTCAAATATACAAAGATTTTTTACACGAGCGATTGAGTAGATGAAACAGCAGATTATGTTGAAAATCAGGCATTCTTCAAGGAGTATATTTGAATTCAAGCATATTCCTAACCTTGAAAACAAAATGATATACGCACATGCACAACACACTAGTGGTGCACGTCTCTCTGCTTAAAACAAACTGAGAGTGAAATAATTACCCACGGTATTGCTTGCTCAATAATTCAACCTGTGCTTGATGTAAAACTGTTGTGGGTGAAAGAGAGAGATGGGTCGGGGGTGAAGAAAATAAGATACAAGGCGTTGAAGAAATTTCAAGAGATTTGTGTTTTTTTTACCAAACAAAAACTAAGCTGAAAGACTGTTTGAACACACAGCCAGGATATTAGAGGGATGAAATACATCAAGGCAGGGCACCAAAAGGACGTCAGGACATACAGTATGTTACTAATGGCGGGCGACGGTGTATTAACACCGAGCCCTCCGCTTCCCTTTTCACGCTCAGCTTATTTAGGGTTTGGATACATTTTGTAAACATGTTAGCTGCTGTATTGTTCTGCCGGCCCCGCTGCTGTATTCAGGCCCCCCGCCTCGAGTCCACCTGAGAGCTGCTGTTGATGGATTAGATCCCACTTCCATTGTTTCATTTCAAAGCTTAGTCTAATGGCGAGGAGGGGAAAGCGGCTCTCACTCGGGTTAGAGTGGCCATGAATGATTCGTATTATCTCTTTCTCGCTGTTTCTGTGTCTCTGACCCCCCACCCCCCCTTCGTTCAGGTGATGGAGAGATGTGAGCAGAAAGTGGAGCCATGGGAGGGGATCAAGGGCTGTTGGAGAGGAGAAAAAAAATAGCACACCTCTTGAGGTTTTACCTAGTTTCCAACACTCTCTCCCTCAAACACACACACACACACACACACAAGATGTGTAAATCACAAGTTTCATGACGACAGTACTATATCGATTCTTTGGACAACGATATTTGCTGATATCACAAAGTCTGCCATGTTCCGATTTCAATTCATTTAAATTCAGGGACCTGTGATCGATATGAGATGATATGCTGATTTATTCCTGAGAGGGGAGTAAATATTCTTAATGTCTTTCTCTTGGCTGCTTGCGATTATCTGCCTGGCGCTGCAAAGTTTAGGAAGGGGATGCATTTGGACGGAAATGATGACACAGCACACAGACATGCCATGGGGATTTCAAAATAAAGGCGTATCTTAAATGATGATACGGATCGACGTTTTCACTTTGCATCGATGATACTAGAATGTTGATCACACACTCACAATTTCCCCTCACTCACTCCTCTGCAGTGTCCTCTCTCTCTCCTCCCCCCTCCTCCTGTTCTCCCTACTCCCGACCCTCTCCTTTGTGAGTTGGTCGTCTCCCCCTCTGCCTCCCAGCTTCGCCTGTCACCTTCACCGCAGGGTCATGTTGTATCTGCTAAAGCCACCGCATCGCTCAGTCACTGTCCTCTGATGTATCCTCAGCACACAATCTCCGAGTCCCATTACGGGCTAACTTGAAACTGGATAATGGCCCATCCGCAGCATCATTACACATGGAGCTACTCTTAGTGCCACAACACCAAATGGCCCACTAATGGCTCAGCTATGATACTGTATGAGGACTAAAAAGAGCTTTTTTTTTTTTCTCAGACTGAGACCGGAAGGGTTAGCTGTGGCACCAAAACACACATCCTAAGTTTGGTATTGCTTCTCTTTGAACTTTAGTATCACCCCCCTCCCT